>PPHD01010760.1:0-19380 GCA_002909625.1 Bambusicola thoracicus | reverse complement strand
CCTGGCAGACATGGGAAAACCCACACCTGCATCATTTCTCTCTTGGAAGAAGCTCACCTTGGGCAGTGGTGCTCTTCCCTGGTCTGTGGACCCTTGGGTATCACTAAAATATTTCCAAGATGACCACGTAGCTCACATGAGGTGGTTATGGACCTGGGCATGCTCTGCTTGTTGAGACATCTGCGCGTCCAATGGAAAATATCAGCAGCAGAAAGGCACCGTGCCACATTCAAAGGGGTTGCAAGTAGGAGATGGTTTGGGAACTCTTCAGAAATGCACCAAGGTATGGTCTCTAAGAAGAAAGTGCCTCTTGGGCTTCTAAAAAAAAATGTCCATGGCTGCTCTCTATGTTCTCCCAAAGCGAGGCTGACCTATAGATAGCAGAACCCAGAGAAAACACAAGAGAAAATTATTCTCCAGGCCCCAAGGTATCCTTTCTGAAGTGCAGGTAGTTCCCTTCTGCAGTTTCCCTGGCTCACAGGTGATGCCTCTGTGACAGCCACTAACAGAACTGAGAAATATGCAAGAGCTCGGCTGCCTGTCACATTTCTGCAGTTTGACATGTTTCAACTGTATATCTTCACATAGAAACAATTTAGGGAAAAGAAATCCATGCCACAACCCTGTCTGAGCGTTTTGAATAGGGTTGAGATAGAGCTGCTTAAATAAACAACACAGCACTTTCCAAGAGCAAACCAACAATAAGAAGATTCCCAGAAATACTTGTAAAATTTCATTAAAAAATTCTGCTTGGAGCCAGCTAGTTTTCTTCCTGTCCAGCTCAGTATTTTCTTCCCTTTTTTCTCTTTACAACCTCTAAATGTCTCGATTCTCAATGCACTCCTGCCAAATTTCCTGGGAGACTGGGGGCCTGGTTCAGCAGAAGCAGTGCTGTCCCTACTCTAGCTCTGCAGATGGGCACTGATACCTTCACACTGAGCTGACTTTCTTCTGCATCTTCTCCTTCAGCTGCCATCAGCTAACCTTACCTTTTGACAGCTCTTTCCTCAACGCCTAACAGCAGTTGTAACCCCAAAGAAGCAGTTATGGAGGAGACCTTTGCTTCAGGGTATTGGATTTGCATCATAGTTGGAGAGATGGTTATTGTGGGAAAAATGGGCTGTATGCAAATCCCTGAAATGCAGGAGGCCAGCAGCCCTAAGAACCAATTACAGACAAGGGAGTTGAGCAACTGTTGCATGTGTAATATTTTAGGGGTATGTTGCCAGTGAGTTATTTTAAGGTGGCATTGCTCCAGACCACCAAGTCTCCAGCCACCTTCACAAGGGCCCTGCTCCTCATGCTCTTTGAGGACAGCCAAAGAAGCCCACATGAAGGAGCCTCTCCACTCCAATTCCCAGAGGCTGAAAGGTGCCAAATGTCCCATCCTCACCTCCATGCCATACTGCAGGCCTTCAAATGCACAGTCTTTCTGTCAGAGCAATGATACGTAGCACCTTCTCCTTCACCCCACGCACTGTCCCATTGCCTCCTTCTCTAAAATTCTCCTTTAATTAGCCCACAGCTAATCCTATCTATGTCTACATAAACCTAAGGTGGGATAAGCTGCTTAGATTCACTTAATGCCCCGTACCTTATCCTCCCAGTTTCCTCCAAACTATCTCAGCTGAAAGCTAATTCTCCTGAAGATGATCCATAAAACTAAGTTCTTATGTAGTCCATCTTTGCACAATTCAAGATCTAACAGTGTGCCTCTTAAATGTGAAAATCAAAAGGGAACATTCTTTAAAACCATAATTTTGCACTCCTTTTCTTTTCCTCTCTGGGATTAAGCTAGCAGACAATATTTAGTCTGCTGAGACAGTAGCATGGGACATATCAACAAGGAATTTTTTGGCAGAGGATATGGAAGAAATTTGCAGATTTTGGAAGCTGGACTTGCATTTAGCTTAGGACTGACCTATCATGAGCTTATTGATGCACAGCTGAGGGGCAGTCAGCATTACTAAGCTTTTCTAACTATTGCCTCTAGAGAGATAAACATCAGTATATTCCTTTATCTAAAAAGCTACTGTAGGTATCATGAGACTTATTGACTCATGATCATTAGTAAAGTCACAAACCCACAGTCACATTTATCTGCAGTAAAACATTTTGCCATCTATGCTATCAAAATATTGCAGAAGTCAAAAGAAATATGCACATTTTTTATCAGAATCTAAAATGTTTAGTAGTAATTACAGTTAAGCGAAAACCAGATTGGAAAAAGGCTCACAGTCCTTAAGATGTTTGAAGTCTATTCGCTTACGGCAAAGGTGACAAAGGATTGTTTTAACAAAGAGTATTATCTTCTTTTTTTATTCTGAGGTTCTTCAAATTTGAAAATGATTCTGAAAAACAAAACTACTGGTTGGAGTAATGAAGGAATTGGTTTGAGTCTTTGACCAAAGCACGCTCAGAACAGTTTTGTCTTTACCAGCCCGATACTGCACTTTTTTCATTTCTAACCTTCCTGGTTTTGAGTAGCAGTGAAAGGGGCATTCTGAAAGGGAAGAGAAGTGGCTTTTATGGTCTTCTGTTCAGAACAAATGGGGAAGTGTCAGAAATCTAGATAAAATTAAAGTCAGAATGTAGGAGATTTCCAGGCAGATTTCTCAAGTCTGAATTTTCAGATCAGAGTGGCTAACCTTAAGATTCTCTAACCTGTGCCCATTAAAACTGAATGGAGCTTTTGGACTTAGTTTGGATTGGGCTCTAGATCAGAGAATAGCTGTTGGAAAAATGGCTTAGCTTTTCTAATCACCATGAAGGGCACATTTGTTGCTATTTTAATAGCATTTCCTTGCTTTTGCATAAAAGAATGTTGAGATAATGCATTAATTAAAATGATTAAACAGAACGTAGTATTCTTGCGTTAATGAGAAAAGTGAAATATTGCTGCGGCTGTCCATGTGCCAGCAGTCTAGGTGTTTCTAGAAACTCCGAGGGACTCAGTCATATTGCTAGTATCCTTCATGTAAATCCATCAAAATCAGGAATACGCCACCATTTCCCGGGTAGCTTCTTAAAGCAGACAGGAGGAGAATCCTCAGCTCTTATTCTCTCCTTGTCAAGAAAACTCACAGCTGGAGATAAGGAAGAGCATCTCCAAGAATGGGAAATAGCATTCTAATAACATCTGGAGGGTCGCTCCTTAAAGAGAAGAGCAGTTGAATGAATGAGCAAAGTAGTGGCAAACATTGGATGATGTTTTACTTCTGACAGCCAAAAGCTCGAGCTGTAGGTCTGATGCCTGACATTCCCTGGGTGAGTACCAAAAGCAGATGATGGGAAGACGATTTCTGCTGTGTCTGGGAGAAGGATTCACATCCAATGCCAGAAGGCAGGAAGAGGCCTCACCAAATTTCGGAGGACTCAACCTCTGACTCTGTAGCATTGCATCTTTTTTCCCCGGTTACAGTTCTCCTGGCTAGTCTAGGAAATTGCTGAAGAAGAATGTGGTTGAGAAGCCATGAGAGAGTGTTGTGCTCTCATCTTGCAGCAGCAAATGGATGGAGCGTTGGGCACCGCTGCTCCTAAGCTGTGTCTGAATGAAGCTCTTCAGTGAAAACTGTAGGTAGAGTCTGACCTTTCACATTGCCAGCAAGTCTGGGAGTCCATGGGTAAGAAAGATATTACTCAGCACAGTCCAGGCTTTCTAATGAAAGGCGGAATTCAATTTGAAAGGCTAAACTGCACAGTCCTTGACAGGAGGTATATCTGTTAAAAAAAATATTTGGTCAACCGCTCACAGCAGAGTTCTCCTTTCCCTTAGTCTCCCACTTTCTCCATTAGGATGTTTCAGAACTTCCCCAGAACTTCATAGTCCTTCAGCCTTGCTGCAAGTGGCAAAGGGTGAAAACAAGCACTCTGGCATATGTTTGTGCACCTGAGGATCAGAGGTGTTGCACACTGCAGTATCGTAGCACGTTCATTTTGTCCTGCTTCATTATTCCTGCAACGAGATGCCAACCCCACGAAATGCTCAAGGTTCAGGATGTGACTTTGGGATGCTACAAGGAAATTGGAGGTGTCTCCTCAGTGACTAATGTGTTGATTATAATATCTGCCTGCTGAATTTTGCATAATACATGTGAGAGAACTACAGAAGAGGAAGTCAATAGACTTGGATCAATGTGTATGCAAACAGCCAGGTGATGCATGGCTACAGCACTTACACAGATTTGTACAAGACAAGGGCATCGTGGTGCAAAACTGGGCTTGTTCTTCTACATTTATTTTCAGACCAGTGCTGGGAAACTGAAGCTAGACGAGTGAAATTAATGTTACATTTGGTTTTAAATATGGAAGAAAAAAAAAAAAGAAAAAAAGTGAAGAACTAATTATATGTTGCTGGCTGGATCTGTGCTTTACAAATTTGCGTTTATGAATTTTTTTCTCACGATTAGCAATTTCTATTTGAAAGGGTGAGGAAGTGCTTGGAAGAGTGAGTTAGTGTTCACCACCACTGCCAAGTTTCATGTTTTAATTTCAAGTTTCATGATTTTTGATGCATTTCTTAGAACTTACAGTCTTGGAATAAAGACTCTGTAACACTTCCAGCTTTTTTAAAATGTAAAACATGAAGCAATTTCACCTAGAAGTTCTAAAAGGCAAATAAAAAGATTCCGAAATGTGTTACTTGAAGCACACTTCATGATTTTAGGACAGTCTGATGAGACCTAGAAGGCACGATTCCTGAGGTTTTAAGGAAATTCTGTGCTTTATTCATGTGAAAAATGGTATGTCATTTATACAGGTGCTTTTTCAAAGACAGCTGCAATAGCCAGCCAAACAGAAACATTTGCAATGACGGGTACAACAGAGCTGTTGTTTGTTTTACATTTTCATACATTCCATTTCGGTTAGCTCTGAATTTTCCTTCTCTTCAGTATGATAAGCTGTATGAAGGAGGGGATCTGGGATGCTGAGAGAACTGCAGTTCAACAAATATGGCTCTTTGCTCTGTCTGTGGACAGGTGATTTTGGACAGATAAATGTTATGGACAAATTATTAAGAAGTCTTTGGAATTCTGGAAGTTTTCATTCTGTCGGCATTACTCTGCCAGTTCCCCATTGCCTGCCTCAAGCTCTGCATTCTTACAAATGTCTCCTGTTCAGAGAAATGCTTTTGATCAGAGCTCAGGTTCATCCTGTTGATGCATAGACAAGAATTATGGCTTTGTTTTCTTTGGATTTGAGATTTCTTCTTTTCCTTCTACAGCTTCAATTTGCCTATGCCAACCAAGTCTCTTGGCCAGTGATTACTGTAACATATCAACCAGTACAGTGTAACAGAAGAAATTAATGCAGATTAAGGAGTTTATTGACACAGAAGTATTCCATTTGGTCCTGCAAAGGCTAAATTAATGTAATAGAATGTAATGTTCTCAGGACATTCCCAATTTCTTGCAGCTCCCTCTCCCGTTTCATCAAAGGTGGAAGTGCATTTAGAGTGCAATATGCAAGCACGCCAAAGGAGACATCTGCAAAAAGCAAGATGAAAGAAAAGAATTAAAGGGAGGAAAGAAGAAGGGTTAGAATGTTCTTTTATCTGGGCTGGTTGTGTACTGTGTTTTAAGTCAAATGACTGTTAGGGTTGCAAATATCTCCACTGCATGTCAGGCTGAGGTCAGTCCTTGGTTTCTCACTGTTGTTTTTCTTTAGGTCGTTGTTGATTCATCATGCAAACAAGCTCAATTTTTCTTTTCTTTTATTCTTAAAGGTCAGATGTAGATATGGTATGCTTTGCTTCTCCACGTTCTCAGTATAAAATGAGGCCATTCTACTCTCTCCCCTTTCATATCTATTTCAGCAAGCTTTCCTTCTAACTTTCTGACATTTTTTTCCATAGCAATAGTGTGCTAGCCCTCAAGCTGAATGCTGTGCAAGCATTTGATATAACGTGATCCCAAGAGCTTGCAGTGTTCGTAAAGCAGGATTATGATACAAGAAACACAGTTGGCAAGCACTTACAAGAAAGCAAAATCCAAGTTCTTCTTCATTGAGGGATGACCAAAGTAAAAAAATATCTCGTGTGGATATATCTGGGCCCTGCTACAAACCTCTCTTCTTGCTGCTTCTCTTCTGAAGGCTCAGAAGAGAGGTCACTTACTGTTGAAAGGGTTTTATCTTGCTGCACTTTCAGACGTGTCCAGAAGGGTACTGACTTTGAGGGTTTTTTGAAAATATAGCCGTGATCTTTGAAATTTGGGAGTTGAAAGAGAGACTATATTAATGTGATAAGAAAATGTGGTAGAATTGTGTAAATACTGAGGTCAGGACACGTAATGTTCATGATCATACAAGGAGAAAGATTGCTCCCCTTGCACTAGGCACATGGGTTTCTGCAGCGTCTGCAGGATCACCAAACCTGGGCCCTTATCTGGAACAGAAAAATCCCTGAACTCACAGCTAATTAAAGACCTGTGTCGAGTATTCTAGAAATATTAAAGTAAAATAGTCAAGTATATTGTCTTCTCACTTCTGTTAAATTACAAGGCTTTATGTTTTCCTTTCTTTACGGTCTCTTTTCAGTTCCCCTCTTTGTTGTGTGGATGACCCACGCAGAGCAACAGGGGAAAACACGCCAGATAACAGATATACAAATCATGCTATCTGATGTGCAGATCTGAAAAGTCATCTTTTTATACCACTTCTCAGAACAACCTAAGCTCCATGCAGTCAAGTGGGGTTTCTGAGAAGTCACAGGAGTCCTGTGAGGGCAGCAAGAGCAAAGCCCTCCTGCTATCCTATCACCAGGAATGAGGCATTCCCCCAGTTTCTGAGCTCCTGCAACAGCCCTGCAAAGACAGATGAAGGAAAGAGAGTGAATACAATTTGATACTGCCAATGGAGAGTTTATAAAGGCAGTTCAAAAACATATCACAGAACAGAGAAATAAAAATGAATTAAATCTTTACGATGACATCCTCAGACTCCACGTTCTGTGACTTTGGGTTGCCACCTTTTTCATCTGCAGCAAAGTTTTCCATGCTACAACTTACCTTGTTCAGTGTGTAAATACCATGGCAACCACAAGTAGGGATTTTTAACAGAACTGGTTAGGAACTGAACATTCTTTTCCTTTTCAGCTTTGGTGCGTGTATGTGCTGAGGTATGTGCTATACTTTTTTGACAGGGAGGGGGAGATCACAGTGCCTACATGCAAGAGATTGCCTTTCTTGTTTACACTGATATTCTTGCCTGCAGTTTGCTTTATGTTGGGCTGCAATATCTACAGCTGAAGTTAAAGGTCACTCTGCACAAAAAATAAAGCAAAAGACCAGCCCAGCTCTGGGGATCGCACAGTCTAAACACACAAGGCAACCACAACATGGAAGGATGAATGCGCCGTCATTACTCAAATCACATAAGCATGCTTCCGGAGAACACATTTCCAAACCACTGAATTTCAGAACATGGTATTTCTTGCTTCAAAATTTCATAGAATCATAGAATCAGCAAATTATTTGAGTTGGGAGGGACGCTTAACAGCCATCTAGCCCAACTCCCCTGTAATGAGCAGGGATACCTACAGCTAGACCAGGTTGCTCAGAGCCCCATCCAGTCTGACCCTGGATGTCTCCAAGGACAGGACTTCCACTATCTCTTTGGGCTGAGAGTTCCAGTGTGTAAACACCATTATCGTAAAAATTTGTTTTCCTCATATATTTGACCCTTTCTTTTTTTCAAAGTGGCTGGAAACGTAGGGCATCTCTCCACTGGAGTACTCACATAGACATATGATAAAAAAAACCAGGTAGTTGTGGTTAGAGTGGTGTGAATGTTCCACCAGGTAAGCATCTGGAATTGCTTGGCCTGTCTCACCAGCTTTCTGATATCTCCAGCACTGGATATACTTCTCATGCTGGTTGCTACTGATGGTATTAACACTTCACCGAGCTGAGCAACAATCACCCCTCACTTTGGCCTACACTATGCTTACAAGGTGTTGCCAGTATGGACATCAGATAGTAATGTGAAAGAAATAATCAGATTGTAACAGGGTTTGGAGACCAAATGCACAAAGCTGTCCAGCTAAGTCCATTGAAATTAGGTGAGAACATCGTTGTTTTCCAGATAAGGCCTTAGCACAGTTTCTATCTGCACATTCTCAAGTGTTAGCTAAGGAAGGCATGCCAAAGCATATTTCTGAAAAGCCTCAAAATAATACTAAAATCAAGGTTGTAGAATACTAAGGAATTTCATTGGGAATCCTTAAATCTTCTGCACGTACTGCTGCGAGCTTTTGAGCTTTCAGTATTCTTGCAGTATCTGCCTAGTCTTCTTTGGACAGTAAATCTCATCCCTCAGAGATTACATCACAGAGCATATTCACCAGATGGGAATGGAATTGCAGGTAGCTGTGTGACCTTGGCATCGTCATTTTGTCTCTTTTGTGTGTTCCCACTCCTTCTCTAGGCTTCTAGAAATATTTCCTCTTCTCCATCACTGAAAGAAGCGCCTACTCAGGGATGAATTTCTGCCCCAAATAAACAAAAAATTCCCAACCCAGCACAACGCAGGAGGCAGAAATTGCCTGCTTATGATTTCAAAGCCCTGCTATAGGAAGATTACTGGGCTGCCTGGAAATGCCGCGTCTGCTGCTTTCTGCATGCAGGCAAGCGTTTCCTCAGATCACACACTTCTGATTTGTCAGCCATTTCCCCAAAATTGGACTGAGACCCCAAGAGGCAATAAACTTGAAACTAAGCAGGAATGACTGAAACAGAGAAACGAGAGTGGCATGCACTATGGCTAGGAATCCCAGGCTGAAGTTACACCCCAGCTTATCGGATGCCTCTGTTTTCAGTGCTCAAACGAAATTTAAATGGGGAAATACAGGTACTTAAACATAATGCCTCTGTAGATGACTGCAGTTGCTGGAGCCATCTAACTGTGTTGGCAGCTCTGACATGGGATTTATGGGAGGATCTATGCCCTGTTGGAGCAGCAGCTGCAAGCCAGATGGGCTGCTCAGAGCATCTCCAATGACATTAGACAGCTCTTACGCTTAGGCACCTGAATCTTTCTAAATGTTCCTTTCTTGGAAATAAATGTTTTAAAACCCATTCTGCGCTGCTTCTAAGTTACAGGAATGGTAAAACCGTATAATCAAATACAGATTGGAAAATGACTGAGAAGAGTCACCTCAGGCAGTCTGACACAGCTTCTTGCAACGCACATCAGGACACAGTCTTTATGAGAGCATGCAATTTTTCCTGCAAAACCCATTTCTCATTCGGTCTTTGGAAGCCAGAAACTTACACAAACTTCTCACTCTTTTAATTACTGTGTACCTTTCAGCCTTTGCAGTGAATATAAAATTATTAATTTCCTCACACAAAATTATTAGTGAATACTAATGAATACAACCTTACAGCATCTCTCGGTTCTCAATTACTGTTGTAGTTGTGATGTCAAAATCCTTGAACTGAAAACAGGAACCAGGTAGCGTGGGCAGAACTCGTGTGGATGTGCTGCACAGGACCTCTAGCATGCTGAGAAGTTCACAGAGTCACCAAGGCTGCAAAAGACCTTCAAGATCAACACTGATTAACAAGTTTGACCTATTAACTTGCTTCACAGCCAGATGTAGTATGCTATGGTAAATTAATGAAGGTTTCAAAGGGTGTGTTATGTTACCTTATCCTAGAAAAGAATACTAACAGAAGGGGTTATAAAGTTCAAGTCATTACATTTACATTTGCACTGTAAGCAAACTGGGAGCAGGAAGACGAAATAATGTGATATGGGAGCTAGGATGTAGATAAATGATTCAGCTGAGAGGAGGTGGGCGAGGAGAGGGGACAACAGAAGATGGATGGCTGTGGGAACACTCTGCTCATCTTCACAGCCAGGACATGTCAGTGAGACAAGCTGAAATGTCACAGAGCCTTCTGAAGTGCAGAACACACCATGTTTAACTTATTATTTGATCCTGGAATCTCTGTTTTTGATATTAATGTGATTGGACCTAAAAACCAAGTCCTAAGTGTACCTTATACTTAAATGGCAGGGTGAGCCTCTGGGAAACTGGAGATGACGGGGTGCAGCGTGTCATCAGCAGTGAATCAGCAGGAAGGAGGGAGCCAAAGTGTCCTCTCTGCAGCCCAGCAGAAGGGACTGGGAGAGCGGTCTGAGTGGTGATGACATGCAGCGAAGCTGATAGAGTTCTGTGCTGCTGGAACAGGAGATTCTGCCAGGGAAGGATGCTCCTGCACTGCCCCCAAGGCCATGGAGATATTCTGCCAGGCCCTGAAAAAACCCAAGTTGATAAAAGCATCAGGTCTGGAACGAGTGGGTGATGTTAGTCATTAGAGATGTCCACTCCAAGACACACCCTCCACGGTTTTTCTGAGCCTTTACTCTTTTGCTAACACTTGCAATGGCCACAGTGCATATCCTGCCACCTTCACCAGACTGAGAGCCTGGAAGGAGGCTGCAGACCAACCAGACATCGCAGTGCTGCATAGAACAGGCTCACATCCTTTGTAGAACAAGTCTCAGTCCCCAAGGGCAATATTCTACTGCCTCTGATACACATCTGCCCCTTTTTCCTGCAAACCACTGTCTCCTCCACAGTACCTCCTTCCAGGATCTCCAATAAAGGAAATGGATCCCATGGAGTAAAAAGAAAGCATTGTAGAGACCAAGATATGAAGTACATGTATAAAGGGAGTCAAATGAAGACTGTCCAGGATCTCTTAATTTTACCATTTCCTAATTTCTTCATTTAACTTTCTTGTAAAGTGGTATTTAGAAAAAAAGCCAGTTACTATTTTCCTTCAAAAAAAAAAAAAAAAAAAAAAAAAGGAAGAACAAAAATTATCCAGACAAACCACAGAACAAATTAATTCTGTGATGTGACTCTGTCTTGACTCATAGTAGTAGGGTTGGGACTTCTTGTCTACCATCTGCGTTTTTGTTTTTATGCTAAGGTGAAGAAAGTCATGGTGCTTCTGCCCTCTGTACACCTCCAAGCTAGGAAGGCCATGTGGTCTAATGGACATAGGATCTCCGTATCTCATCATCCTCTTCAACTCCTCTACCATTCCTGCATTCTTCTTTCCCCCATCCCTTGTTAGCTCTTTCTACAGCCCTTTCCAATGACTTTCTGGTTCTGTTTTTTTGCCTGTCCCAGTCACATCACTTTCTTTTTGCCTTCCATGAAGCTGCAAAGTCCCAGCTGATGCAAGAGCAGCTTCCCATCAAATATGCAGATGGAGTTCAGTCTCCATAAATGCAAAATTTTCAGCATAAAAAGGAAATCTTTGCTTTGCAAAGATGAAGCAATGAGCATAGTGGCAGCATGTGTGGGTAATGTAATGGAAACAGATAAATAAGAGATAGGATGGAAAGTGTTTGGGTTAATGTTGTTCCTGCTTAAATTGCTATAATAAATTTTGTTGCATGTGTGAGGTAAGATTTTATGCCACGTGTTGAGAAAAGGCTGTTAGATTTCTGTTTTCTTTACAGTGTTGTGCTGCTGGCTTGGCAAGAGGAGCGCTGTGTTTGCTCCAGAAGCACATTTCCTGTGGCAAATTTAATATTGAATGAACTGGGAGCTAAATCCACAGAGAACAAAGCTCCACAATTTTCAATGACTAGTCAAATCCTAGGCCCCCTCTGAGACCTGGAATGAGAGTCTAAACTGTTATTGCAGCCTCTTGGACCGAAGAGTTTGGTTGTGTGTTTCAGTTGGTGCTACAGCCAAGAGGGCCAGGAGCTGTTAAACCTCCTCCCAGAGTTCATCTCAGTGCTGCACTACACATAAAGTGTGAGTTGCAGTGGCAAAGCTTGGCATGCACAGCCCTGAGCAGTTGCAGGAAACATGCTTTATTGCATCCTTGAGCCTAGGAACTGAGCCAGCTTCCTTGCTGTGGGTTGCACCCTCATCATAGGCTGTAAACACCTGTGTCAAAATTATAGTTGTTTTGCTGGGTAAGCCAAGCCTGCTTCAGCAAGCTTTTACTTCTGGTTTGTGTGGGAGAGGTGGGTTCATCCCAAGTAAGGTGGGGATTTGAAGCTATTTCCTCACTGTCATAGTAGTTTGTCCACAAATACCTTGCAAGTAAAGTTACCTTCCTTGCTGTCTTCTATTTAAGGGTTACTCACGCCCTCACTTTTAAGGCAAGGTAGGAGAGACTGTGTAGGAACTCTTGCTGGGACTTCGCTTTGAACTAGGGCTGATTCTGAGCATCTTATGGAAAACTATATATGGTCACTGGGAAATAGAGCTCTTGCAAAAAGCCTTTGTGGCTTTTGACTTCCACCAGCAGGCTTCAAAATAATAGATACATATTTAGTAAGATCCAGATGCAGGAAATCTGTGATCAGGTTGGCGAGTTTTGAAATATCCAGATTTGTAAAGGTGAACGTGGTTAACTAGCAGAAAACCTTGTCAGATCTGGTGGATCCAATCTTAAGAATCATTATTATTTTTGAACAAAAGCACCAGTTTTCTGAAACTTGCTCCAGTTCAAGCAAGAAGTGACTTGAAAAGATTTGGCAGTTGGTCTGGTAGGTTATACAAGACAGCAGGCTAGTTGATCACAACTGACCCTTGCTACTCTACTATTAATGGAGAGAATACTTAGCTATTATATGAATACTTATATTTACTGTGGGTTAGGCAGGTTCTCCTTTGCACTCTGCGTGCTGTTATATGAATCTGAGACATGTAAATATGTGATATCATGCTTCTATCTTCCTGAAAATCCTTCAGCATTTCCTTTTGAACGCCCTTCCCTGAAGGTAGATGGCTTTCATCTGCCACCAATTGCAACATACATGTTTGATTTGGTTCTTACTGGTCAATAGAGGATCACTTTCTCTCTTGCCTTAACATGTCTAGCTTACTCTGTTTCCTCAAACTCAATTCCAGTTTACTCAAATCCTGTTACATTACATCTTTCTTCCTCCAATATGAAGTCACAAAATACATTATTGAAGAGCTCATAGCAGTCTTTAATCCAAGAAAAACTGCAGACAGATTTTTAAATGTAATATGCTGCTCGCTTTTGTATTTCTTCCCTTAGCTGTATACGGAAATGTCTATGTGAGCGCAGGTAACTGTGCTGTAGCTGAATTTGCTGCAGACTAACTGATCAGGAGTCAATGCGTCATCATAGGATTCTGCAAGGAATTTCCTGAATATGAAAGATATCATATCAGCCCACGTTTATCATTTTAGTGAAATCTGACTGTGATATTCTTAGATACTCTTTTTTTTTTTTTTTGTAATCCTGAAGTTTGTTGCATGAAACATTATTTTTTTTCCTCCTCGACTCCCCAAATGACACATTTCCACACATCAAAAATCATTCTGCCCATTTTCATCTTTCAAATTTTGTTCTCTACATGCTGTGGTACGGTTCCAAGTCATGTGATAGTTTCTGCAGATACCTATTCAAAGCCACATCTCCATCAGAACGCCATTTGCTTGATCCAAATTGTTAATTGTGACATGTTAAAGCAGAGTTTAGGAACTAGACCAAATCCAGTCCATTTAGTCAAAGCTCCAGGCTTTGTAAATAGTCACCATGATGTATAGAAAAACAATGAAAATCTCCAGCAGAGATTGATCTTAACAGTTCTCATCTTAATAGTTCTCGCTACTTGGTGCTGGTATAAATTGCAGTGCAGGACACAGAGCAGGAAGGGATGCCTGAACCATTTAATTAGCTTTCTGACAATCACATTCAGACAAGAACAGAGCTCCATCTTAAAATTAGTTTCCTCTTTCCCAGCAGCTCAGCTGCTTCTTCATCTCTTTTAGCATTTTTACTGGGCTCATCCACCCTAGGTCTAGAGAAACTGCACAGTTTGATATGAAGTCTCTAACTGTTCCCATTTACTTTGTGTTACTTGGTTTCCTACAGGGGTTTTGATGCCTGAAGAGCCCTTCCTTTCATGTCCATGACCCTTTAGGCTGGAGCTGCCTTGAGATGCAATGATCGCTGTCCTCCAAATGTCTTCCTTGTAGTGGATGAGTGCACAGGGTTTGGTCCAGGAAATGTTGAGAAGCCAATCTTTGCTTTACTGTCACAACTTTCTTACCTGTTCCACTTTCTTCCAGGCAGCTGGAAAATATTTTCCTGTTTCTTTTAATAGCATCTGCAAATCTGACTCAGCTTGACTTTTGGCAATAGTCCTTTTATTGAACACAGATTTCATTGCTGATCAAATCTTTTTGCAATACTGAGCTCCCTGCTGGTCTTAATATGACTTCTGAGATGCTGACTCAGTCTGGAGTCCTTCCTAAAAGATTTTCTTTTACTTAGGATAAAAGTTCCAGATCAACTTTGGCTTAAATACATTTCTTTCCATTCATGTCATCTATTTCTTCAGATGGCTGACTTCGTTTCATTACACGAAAGTGCCCTTTCATAATCAAAAAAATTTTAAGTCTTCCACTGAATTTAAGCTGAATCAGGTCGCAGTCGTGAACTACTTTATAACTAGAAAATACAGAGCATACTCTACATTTTTTGATGACTTCTCTATTATCTAAGCACCGTTACTCAGAAAAATCCTATGATATCGCTAGATATCATAGATAGCCCCATTTCTCCCTTCCTCGCCCCATTATGAGTTGCCAAGACTCCCCACATTGCACTCCTCTAAGATGTCCTGTGATTCCTCTCTGCTTTTCCCAGAAAAGCCTGCCCACATGCCTGACCAAAAAATCTGGTGAAGAATCTGCTGTTCCACCCTCTAACCATAAACTGGTAGTGTTTGGCCTCTAATCTACATGTAGGAAACAGGTAGCACATTTCCCAGATGCATGGACCAGCCACACCTGGTTGCTGTGACCCATACTCACATACTGACATGAGCGTGATAGGCTTGTAACGTGAAGCTACTGGAACCACCTTTTTCTCCCAGTAAACATCCCCATAAATCCCCAGACATCTCCTTATCCAGGCTTTTCCTGCTTATTTCCGGCAATCCAGTCAATAGGTTGTACATACACTCAGGCACAGCCTTCTCCATCCAAGCATGGTTGCAGCCCAGGCCGGGATTGAGTGCTCTAGCTGCTAGACAATGCAGAAGGGCACAGTGTTTTTATCTTATTTCCTGATGCATCTAGTAAGTCCCTAAGGAAGATTGTGATTCCGAGGATGATGTCTCATCATTAGCAAATTAGACGCTATAATCTGCTTCTAAATGAATCTTCTTAGGGGGGCATTACTCAGGGTCAGATTAAAATTAAGTGAGGGAAAGACTGATTAAGATGTAAGGTGAGCTTCCGTTCTGTGCCTCTGGTGGGTGCAACACAAAACCCTTGAAAGGGTAAAGGTATTTTTAATCCACCTTATTTATTTATTTTTAAATTTGACAGTTTGGTCTGCTCTGTAACTGCCTCTAAATTACAATGCCTTACAGATCCTATGGTGAGGTGCATCTCCCCTGCTCTTTTGGGCCCCAGCTCTTGGGCCTGTGGAAGACAAGGGATTTCTTCTGCAGTTTGAGACTGTGCCTAGAGCAGAAAAAGATATTAATAACTGCAGGGGAGTTGAGGGCTGATGCAAGCACTTGTCCTGGGGCTGCAATAAGCATCATGAGCCCTTCTTATGCTCTTCCAGCCACACTACCACTATCATGCATGGTTATGGGAATCTGGGCTAGCCAAAGGTCTTGGCTGCATTCTTTGTGTTTCTTTTAAAATACAGCATCCCATGATGCATTCTTGAGCAAGGTCTTATTAGTTTATTTGTTGAGTCTTGGCCTTGTTTTCCGAGAGGGAAACAAGCCAACCTAGCTCACAAAAGTCTTCCAGAGGCTGGCTGAACCTCACCAGAGACCCGCCACTTATCCAGGGGCATCACATGGCCACTTCTGTGCTCCTTGACCCAGATCAACCTCTATTTACCTTTTATAATCTTGGATTAATTCTGTCTGGATGCAGATGACTGGGATGCCATGCTGATGCTGTTAGGGTAATATGGAACACTATAAATGGGCCAGTAAAATAACGTTTGCTTTTCATTTTGACTGAAATAAATGACTTAGCGAGCCATTGCATTTCAAAGCTTTGCTACAGCAGATCAAAACCGTCCTGTTAATTAACTGCCATGTTAATTAATTAGACGTGTTTGGCTGCAGAGTATTTATTTTTCTCGTGCTTTACAAATGGCATTAGCATTTCTAGTTCCTTGTCTCATATCTGCTATGACTGAACACGAAGGGAGTCTGTGATAAATAACACTTTAAACCATTCTTTCGCACACTCCTTTCTGCTCCTGCCCCATCCACTAGCCTGTAAGCTTCTCCTCCATGACCTCCATCCACACAACCCCAAGGCTACTGGGACAGCCTCGTGTATACAGCCAAACAGCCCTTCCCCACATCTTGGAAACATTCTCCTTCATATGGGATTGTTTGCAAAGGGCTCTCATATTGGTCACTATGCTGTGAATACTGCAAAGCAGAGGGACCAGCCTTCTTCTTCCAGGTGGTTAAACTGAGGCATGGAGCAGTTGCCTGTGATTATACAGCAGAGAATATTTGTCACCATAAAGAGCTGTTATTTTCTCCCTCAGCACATCAACCTGTGAGGCACTAATTCCCACCTCAGCACTAAACTCTATGCTTTGGTTTTACTGTTTCTGTTCCATCCCAAAAGATACTCCATAGTCCTGGTAACTGAAGGTGACGTTGCTCTTCCTCACTGCCGGGTCCATGCAGGGCTCCCAAAGCCAATTAGTCTTCCTAGTCTAATTAGGTGTCTCTCATGAACCTACCAACAACCAAGGCCACATGGCCGTACAAGAAACAAAGACCATTTGGTTGTTTTCCTGTTCAGGGTTTCTAATTTCAGAGCTCCAGATTCGCTGGGTGATACATGACATTTTCATTCCAGCAAAGCATGATCCAATTCCTACTGCAGTCCATAAAAAGGCCCCTGCTGACATTTGGCTTTGACTCAAGGCCTACATCTTTATCAGAAAACCCTGCTGTCTGCCCAGTTTTGGAGTCTAATTCACGTACCCAGGAAAACACAGGGACAGCTACAAGACACTAATGAAACCAGACAGGTACATCAATAATCCAGTTTAGGTCTTTTTAGACAAATATTTGGCATGATAGACTGTACCATAATAGATTCTTTCCTTTTCTCTGAACATTCTAGAAAACAGGTTTAAATTACAGCTGATTTTGTAAACATTATAACAGCATTAGCTTTTATTTCCAGGCTTTTCAGGATAATTTGGTTGCATGTAAGAAAAGACAGCTACTCAAAAAATATCTGTGTTGTCACTTAGACTCCAGGCTGCTCTGGTAGTGAAATGAGGTGCTGGTAAGCAAAAGCAACGTCTCACCAGGAAATGCTGACAGTTACTCATGGTGTAGTATTTTCTTCTCAGAGCCTGCTGGAAGTATTTTACCTTCAATGGGAGGTCACAGCAGCTTCTGCTGTTTTTCCTGTCTTGTTTTTAAGTATAGATCTGAATTAGATAAAAATGTATTGTATTAGTAAAAAAGTCAGTTCGCAGGGTCAGATATATAAGTAGGATGTAATGTGCATGCGTATATCAGAAGCCTCTCTATAGGTCTATTTGAAGCATAGACAAAACCCAAAGCACGGGGATATCAACTAGCAGGATAGGATGAAGACAGGTTCAGATGAGCCTCGCAAAAGCAACAAACAAATGGAGAGGGACAAAGCAGGCTGAACACATTCAGAACCTTGAGACAGTAGGAACTACAGACTTCTGAAGGACACGCTTTAGGCAGACTGTAAACCAACTCCAGCATACATGGCTATACTCTGTCAGCTAAGTGATTTTTCTGGATATTTTTTTCATCATATATTTTTGTGAAGGAAGTCAATTGCAGAAGACATGAAGACATCTTTCATGATCAGTTAATAAAAGGTCCGGGATGAATGAGCTTTCTTGGGTAAATGACTAGTAGAAGTTATGGGCTATTCTACTCTGATCTCCAATGGTATGAAGCATGAATAGCTCCACTAATGTCAATGGGCTAAATTAGCAAGAATGGAAGAATTAGTGCTTTCAGAATGATTCTCTGTTTCCATGTCCTACTCCACTTCAGTAGTGCTTCAGGATCTGGTGAGATGAAATGAGCAGCATGGGTGTAAATGTGTCGTAGTATTAAGTATATGCTAATTTTATTCAAGAAAATAACCCTTGCTGCTCTTAGTCCAGCTGCAATTTACATAATCTCAGCTAAGTGAATAAGAAGTGTCTTTTAAGAAAGAGGCTATACCATAAATAATTGAGAACAGAAAAGGGCATTATATTATTCTTAATTGCCAGGCGCTTTTGTTTATATTTCCTCTTTCCAGGGACATCTCACTACAGCTTGGTGAGAGAAATGGAGGAAGGGGAGAAGATGAAGAAACAAGAAGCGAACAGCATGTGTGAAGGAGAAATAGCATAAATGAAGACTGAAGAACTACAAGGAAAAAGAAAAAGAAATACCCCTATGAGCAAGCTTTGCTTACAGAAAAGTTACGTTTACAGCATCATAATTGGATAGAGAACTTTTTTTCTAGGAAAACCAAAACTATTAAAGCCCCACTGTAAAGCCATATTTTTGTTTTGACATGTTTCCTGGTTTGCAGAGCATTAATGCCCTTCTATCATCTTACTACACTCTGTCGCTTTCTCTAAGATGCAGTCACTAGCAGCAAGCAAAACTACACAAGTACTAGGAAGCTGTCAGAAAAAAGAAACTTGAAATCAAGGACTGTACTCACCCTGCCTTGACTTCACTGAACTCAGAATCATCCGGGAAATAAAACTACTGAACAGAGCACAACCCTTCACATATCTTTGGTGCTCATGCTTCAACAAGGTTGTTTTCTCTAGAATTTACATATGGCAGAATATCTACAAGAAGAAGGGAGAAGGAAATAAGCTAGTTTCAAAGTATTTGAGGTTGAGGTGAAAAGGAGTGTCCCTATCTCAAGGCTGCAAATAAGAACAGCTGTTCCTTCAGCAGCAGGTGATTTTCACCATCATTAGCAAACACTTTTCTGTTAACAAAATGTTGTTATTTCTCTTTTGCCTTCATTATTTTAAAAGGCAAATACAGGGTATACTAGGAAGTTGTACTCTCATTTAGTCATAACAAGGCCATCTTTAAAAACCTAGATATCTTGCTTCCTTATTCCAATATGTTTTACAGCATCTGAGAATGAGAACTTGGTTTCTAATTCTCACTCAAAGTTATTCGGTCACTATACTCCCCTTTCCTTTGTGCCAGTGTTTCCATCTTAAATATTTCTTAGTTTTTTAATCAATATCTGGTGATTAAGCCATTTAACAGATTTATACAGAGCAATCATGCCTCCATTTTCTAGCCTAAGTCACCCACAATCTTTTATTCTGCTCTTTTGGGATG
>PPHD01010759.1:0-19380 GCA_002909625.1 Bambusicola thoracicus | reverse complement strand
TCCACAGAAAACACAGCAGAGTGACTCAGAACACATTATAACTGTGCCACATTTGCATCATGAATTTTTAAGGCAAAGACCATTTATTTTAGGTAAAAATGTGTTATTTCTATGACTCATCAATAAAACTTTACGGCCAATTTAGCTGGTCAGCAAGAAACTGTTTTTCATGGCACAATACATGCTTAGAAGCATGAATACATAAAGCTTTTGGGACTGTGATTTTCTAGAAAAACAGCCAGACTGGCATAAGTGCCAATGGCAAAGCCATTCACATCCTAGTTGCATAGCGCTCTGCTTGGATCAGGACAATACTAACTCTATCCATTTATATATTAAAAAAAGTAGAGCAGTAACTTACTAAGACATAAGTACAAGCAATTCCTCTTGTTGAGCGTACAGAATGGCTAAGTAGCATACTCTAACACTTCTTCCTTATCAAGCTTCGGGTTTGGTATTGTGTGCAGCTATAGCCAGATGGTAAATATTTTCTTCTGGTAGAGCTTATTTGGGTTAAATGACTCTGTAACTGACAACAGTTAATTGAGAACAGCTTGGGATGCCCCGAAATACTCCTAACTACTTTAGTGTAATTTAAAAATTCTGCAATGATGCAGTCTGGTATACAGGGAAAGATATCTCAGGGATGGGTGCAGTGAAAAATGTTCATGAATGCTCAGATCTTCTGAGGTGAGCAGAGCAGTCTCTGACAGATTTCATCTGAGTAGCCAGGAGAGCCTCTCAGGTTTCAAGCTGGCACAAGTGATAAGAGCTGAAGCAACACTTCCATAACCCCAGCTTTCGACATGAGGAATAAGCTGAACTTTCCAACTTGGTATGAAAACTCACAGTATGCCATTTTCTTACACATTCCTTATAGTGACTTGTTCTGGAAGATGAACATTCTTATTTTCTATGTGTATGAAAATCATTTTATACTTCTGTTAATTGTCTGCTCTTTTTTCTGGCCTTGTCATATCTTTCCTTGAAAACTTCATGCTCAACAAGCAATTGTACCAAGGACATACATCTTTGCACATTTATTTTTCCCATTGTCTGCTTTTTGGGTTGTTTTTTTTTTTTCCTGTGATTCTTAAGATTTTTTTTGTCTGTTTTTTGCTTTTCTGATGCTGAATAAATGAAACAAACATTTTCTTTTGTAGCAAATTCTAAGCTAAAACAGATATATCTGATTTATAGCCCGCTTGAATATAGTCTGCAACGATCACACTAACGTGGTTTTGCAGCAGCAGATTTTCAAGAGGGATATAAAGAATTGACTACTGCAGTGTAGTAAATTGGTTTTGGATGATGGTGGGACTACTGTATTTTATAAATGGTGGTACTTTGATATCTCTCTTTTATTAAATTGTATGCTGCTGCTGATATTGGTGTACAACATAAAAACTAATAATATACAGATTATTAACAGTATTTGTTACTGCGTTTATACAGTTTTTTATAAATTTAGCGCTTTTCAGTGAATCCACATAGACCAGAAAGCATACCATTGCAGTTGTTTTTTCTTAGAAAATAAAGAGAAAATGAATAGTTTTTCTAACCAATATAATCCTTTTGGATAAGTCCTTTTATCACTAAGGAATTATGGCCTTCTATAATTAGATTAGAAGAGATATCCTCATAACAGCTGTACCCTAAGATTTTTAAATTGTTACTGTTTTCAGTTTTTCTCAGAAACAGATTTCTATGGTTTTATTTTGAGCCGGACAAAAATTCTGTTTGGAGTATGGTTTTTATTGCCATGTGCAAAGGTACACTGATATAAAAGAAAGCCTTTTAAGATAAAGTGGTTTGTAGATGTGCTTTTCTGAAGAAATATGAAATTTACAGAGGGATTTTGGGAAACCATCCTAAAGAGAAGGATGGTGCCATTTCACAATAAAAAGTATGTTTGGCAACAAGAAATATTTATTCCCTTTTCCCCACTTTCTGAAAGTTTGCTCTTGAGTTGGAGTGACCAAATCTACTTTCTATCATTCTCCATACATACCTGCCAAAGAAGATGAGAGGGAAAGGGAAACTCTTTTCTCTGCAGTACTGCTTTGGCTGACTCCTAGCACAGCCAGGCAAGCCTTTGTTCTAGCATGGTGGGTAACAACACCCTAGCCTGGAAAAAACTGTGTGATGTAGAAGTGTAACCATGAGCAGGGATGTGCTGTAGTTCAACTCTCTGGGCTAGAAAAAGGGGCAGACAATGAGAGCCTGTTGGTGAGACTGCACCAGTAGAAAGGCTGCTGAACTGCCCACTCCTCTGGAAGGAATGGGGCTGCTGAAGAAAACTCAGACTGGCAGAGTAAAGAAAGGAAGGCACATCCTGTGGGGCTTATTATGAAGGTAGAAAGTTACGACTTGTTCATCTGCCCTATTCCAATTCTTTTATATATCATTTAATTCTTTCAGATTTTCACATTTTAATTCTCAACTATTTTAAGACTAATTTGTACTGGCAGAAGCATTTATTCTTCTCTCTCAGTTTGCTTACTTGTGCAGTTTATTTTAGGGATGGATTTTCTCACTGGTGACTTTTCACCGGCTAGTACTTCTCATGAAGAGAATGGTTCTCATGAAGAACCAATGGAAATGGTGTAAGGATACAAGCAGTAGCTTCTATCTGAGTTACATACTTGTTTATCTTTGTATTAAATAGTCAAAAGGCAGATTAAAACAGCAGGTGTACAAGCTGTTATTTCTTTGTAGATGTTATTCTTCATCATTCTTTTTAACCCTTTTGCAGTTATTACTATTGAAATGAAAGATATGTCTTTTCCTAAGTATTCCTTAGAATGTCACCATTCTAAATATTGTTTTAATGCAATAAGTAAATATACACCATAGAAAAATTAACAATCACTGTGGTTTCCTAACCTGCACCTACAACTGACAGTTTTTTCAGCAACATAGGCAACAGTATCATGAAGTGGCCATCTCTGGAGCATTCTGACAGAAAGTTGAGGAATACCTTACCACATTTTATTACTTTAATATAACTGTACAGGTTCTCTCCATCTTGAATACCGCTCTGTCTCAGTGACATTTCCTGACAGTTAATTCCTCAATAAAGCACTGTTTTCTAAACATAAGAACTTTATATCCTCCCATGTATATAATTCTCAGAAGGTCATAGAGCATCTCAGGCAGATCAAATATTTATGTTTAATTCAGTTTTCTTCTCTCACCTGATATTTTAACAGCCATCAGACAGTCCAAGTCAGTCAGCATTATTTTATTTTTGTCAAATAATGAGAACAATATATCTGGAATATTACACTTAGAACACAATTTCATATATTAGGAGAGCTATTAGTTTAGCAATTTCTGCTGCCAGCTTTGCGTTTTGAAATGGAGTGTGTTAGGTTTTGTCAGTGATGGACTGAAAACTATGTTTCAAGAAAGCCAAGCTGTTTGTGCCTTCTGGATGTATGCTGACTGTTTTTCAGTTTTGAAAGGAAGTTTACGCTTTTTTGAAGGACAACGAGGTCTTTGAACAGCATGCTTTACCACAGCTTCAATTCTGAAAAGAAACATAGGTTTGTCCTTGTTTGGGTGCTTTTATTCAGATGTTAGTAAATGGGCAAAGCCTTGAAAACACCCAGGAGAAACTTCAGAAAGCTTTGCAGAAATTACTGTTGCTAGGAAACCAATTTTCTTTGTTCTTCAAAACTGCTAGAATGTTTTATGTTTGGCTTCAAAGAGAAACAAGAAGATGAGTGCAGAAAGAAATACTCGTATGCTTAAAATGTTTCACATACTCTCCCCCTTTTTCCCAGCATGTGGACAGCAATGAGTTAATGCTGTTTGGTGAGATTCAGCAGAATATATGAATAAATGGTGTAAGAGGCTGAACAGCATTAAAGCTCATGTGCCTGTGTATCATATGAAGTTGGATATTTGGGTGCTTA
Organism: Bambusicola thoracicus; assembly: GCA_002909625.1. NCBI lineage: Eukaryota > Metazoa > Chordata > Aves > Galliformes > Phasianidae > Bambusicola > Bambusicola thoracicus. The sequence continues at coordinate 15,460 of PPHD01010759.1, read as the reverse complement.
ATTTTTGTAAATAATAGGAAATTGTAATATATTTACTGAAACATCCGCTTAATTATCTTGATGCGTAGTGATTCTGGAATTAAAATGAACCTGATTAGACTAACTTACCCCATTCTTGTCCAATATAACCAGACATCTGAGAACTGAATAATAACACTTCGAACATTTTTCTTAAACCTCTTCCAAATATTATGTTAGGCAAGGAACATTACTCTCTGCTTTGGTTGTTACTGTTTTAAGCTACTGAAACCGAAATACATACATGCTGTATACAGTGCATAAAATCATTTGGATTCTGTTGTGCTTGTACAGTTCCTTCATAATATATCTGTCTAGAGACCAAGACACGGGGATAAGACTTTCAAATTCTACAGAAAGAACAGATTTGTGTTCTCAGAAGCACAGCTTTAAACACTCAAAACGCTACACCTGTTAACATCTGCTTGTCAAGAGCAGATTATATCTTTAAAAGCAAAGCTAAATCTTTCCTCTGCATTTCTGTACCTGTATCCTGTAGCTGTTTTAGTTATCACTGTATTCCATGGAGAATAATATACAGAAGTACACAGATGTGTAATACATATATGTGCAAATATATGCATGCATTTATTGATCAACTCTTCCACCCTTGGCCCACAAACTCACTCTTCAGAAGTCATCTAGATCTTTATACTTGCTTTAGGTTGTTTTATCCAGAAAACATTAATTATCAGAATAATTTGAGCTAGAATGGACCCCTAAAGGTCATCTAGTTCAACTCCTCTACAATGAACAGGGACACCTACAACTAGATCAGGTTGCTCAGAGGTCAATCCAGCCTGACCTCAAGCGTCTCCAGGGCCAGCACATCCACCACCTCTCTGGGCAACCTGTGCCAGTGCCTCATTACCCTTATTATAAAAAACTTTTTCCTTATATTTTAGTTTGAAACCACTTTCCTTTATCTTGTGACAACAAATCCTGCAGAAGAGTCTGTCCTCTCCTGTCTTATAGTCCTCTCTTTTTACTGAAAGGCCATTATCAGGTGTCTCTGGAATCTTCTCCAGGCTGAACAGCCCCGGCTCTCTCAAAGTTCTCTTAAACTTGGGTAGCATCTGTATTTAGACTGGTACTTTTACAGTGAATTTCTGTAACAATACATTAGATTAATTTTGAAAATAATGTTATACATTCAATACATGGATTGAATCACTTTTGACTGCCTTTTAACAAGTATGTGCACATACTAGAGAGAGAGGAAATATGTAACAATTTTATTCAAGTCCATTGTAGCTCATCTGTCAAGAATTGCTGATAGATCAGTGCTAAAAAGATTTGCTTTTTTGGTAAAAGAAAAAAATCATGATTTATTTAAAATAATAAATGTTATTTACAATAACATGCTAAGAATCGGATACCCAGTGTTTTGTTCCACAGCTCTGGTTGCTTGGCAAGCTAAATATTTCTTCCAAACTTGCAAATATTCAAGCATTTAGAGGCATGCAGAGTGGCAGTTTTGCAGGGTAACCTATTTTCTCTTTAGATAATATTCTTCTTTTTCATTGGATAACATTTGTCTCTCAGAGCCATGACAGATCATGGAGTAATACCTCAGTGTAAACAGAGCAACTTGTTTTTACAACTTCAACACAGGTAAACAAATATTCTTACATTGTTATATATATTAAAGACATTTTCCCACTTCTGCTAGATTAAATGGTCTAAGCAAGTGGCTTAAGATCAGTGGGAAAAGAGTGTGTGTTTTGTTTTGGGCACTGCTGGAGATTGATGGTTAATTCAGAGATGAGGAGTTCCTGTTGCCTGTTATGTACCAGATATGATGATGTATAATTCTGAATCTGATGAGAGGAGGGGTTGCTGCTTCTGACACCTAGGTAGATTTTGAGAAAAGCAGTACGATATGCAGCATTTGGGGGATAAAACAAGCAGTAAAAGCCTTTTGTCCTACTGATGATATGTGATTTATTTCCTAAGTCAATGCAATTTAGGAGCTATTGTTTGCCACAAGGAACTTTTCCTGACTAACCACATATCGTTCTTGTTAATATCAGCATGGCTTAAGTCATCACCCCAGGGGAGAATCTTACTTTAATTCTGTTACTTGTAGTTCTAATGATTGTTGGTGAGACTTGGAAAATAGGTTTCTCTGCAATCTTGTGTTGCTATGGAATTTTCTTGAGACCAGTGGTTTATCTGTCACATGTCTCAGCAAATTCTTTCCTGCTATTTTTAAATTTTTAGAAGAAGAATGGTTCTAATCTTTTTAGAATTATGAGGAATTGTCTCCTTGGTTTCCAAAGCATTACACTGTGTCCTAATTGAGTTTAATGATCTTTGTAATTGTTTACATCTAAGAGTTACTGGAACTATGCTTTCATTTTATATTGTGGAATTTTAAAGCAGTCTTTGGTTTGACTGACTTAGCAGGTATTGTTCTGTCTGTGACAAAATTAGCAGCAACAGAGCTGAGGCACATATCTTCCTGCACTGTATACACAAAATGTTCAATTTACTGTATCATTTATAAAACGCCACAATTCTAAAATCACTTGGTGAAAATTCAGAAGCAGCTAATGAGACAGAATGTGGAAGAGCCCACCAAAAAAAAGAACAATCACTAAAAACAATGTCTAAGTGGTCTATTGGTTCCTTCAAAACCCTGTCTGAAATAATCAAAACCATAGCTGAAAATAACTAGGTCAGAATACTCAGGGATAAACTGTTTATGTGGCTACTCTTAACATTTTCTGCCAGAGTTCTGTGACACTGAAGTAAATCCCACTACCTTTATTATACTAGTTTTTCTACTCTAAGCTTCCAGCAAAATGCAGTTCCTATAACGTAAATCACAGGAAATTCTAGAAGAAAGGTGGAACATGGAAAAGCAATATATAACAGAAGTGGAGAAGAATTTTACTGTGAAGTACTGGTAAAAGGAAAATAAGACTTGCATATAGTCTGGTGAATATTCCGTATAACTAAGATACAGTATAACTGTGCTGTTTTATTAATACTTTCAGAAAATGTGATGTTCTGCACAAATCATTATTCTAGAATTCTGTTACTTTTATAACTTCTTACCACTGTCATCTCACCTGTCCGCTTTGAGACTAGGTAGTCTGCTTCTTTTTTTTAACTTTTGCTTCAGATATACAAATATTTTCAAAGAATATAGAAAAAAGACTGAGGATTTATTGATCTGTTATCTAAACAATCTCTTCTGCTATCAACTTGTTGCAAGTCAACTGTAGACATGTAGGCAGACAATTGTGTAGGCACTACATCAACTGTACTATCTTTGGTTTCTCTGAAGTGAACATGTGGTGGGACAACGGCTTATTATGGCAATCAAAACAAACAGTATTCGTTGAACATATGTATGATGGTGATAGTTTTTGATTACAAAAAGTCAAGTGAAGATCTCTGGCTTTTCAAAACTGTTGTGTCAAGCTAGCAGTAGCAGGGGAATATGGGCTTTGGCTTCACTTAAACTGATATGTTTAAGACTGCACCAAGTCTAGTACAGAATAACAATAACTAGAAAAATGAGCACTAAGTAAGCTTTAGAAACTTAATAATGCTCTTATACTCTCAGGTGCATCAGCTATTAAAAGTGTTTCGGCTTGCTGAGAGAATGTCTTGTGCCTGTGTGAAGCAGATAAATTATAATGGAGTTGGGAGTAATTGGAGTCCATTTTCTATTTTGTAGTGGTTTTCTTTTTTTCCCCAAAGAAATTCCTTAATGATTGAAGCTGCCTCTGCTTATTTCCCAGGAATTTAGGAACAAACAGTCTCAGATGTATTTAGTCTGTAAAATCAATTCAGTATGAAAAGCTTTTATCTTGGGGTGTCTTTAAGTATTCTGAAGAGGCAAGAAGCTTCAAAAACTATCTTAGAGGTAAATCACTTTTTATGGGAACTTCCTACAGAAGCAAGTTTTTTTCTGCAACAGACCAATTTGTGAGCTAGTGTAGGTAAAATACTTTGAATATTAAAAAGAAACAAAACAAAAGGAGTAAAAACTTGTTGGTAGTTAGTAAATGAAACTTGATATCTCTTCCAGTTTGAAATAACTTTTCAGTTCACATTATATAATAACAATTTATCTATTTATTTATTTTCCTGAGGACACATACCTACACTGACTCTTTTACCACAACCTTTCAGCAGTTCCTCTGAATGTTAGTTGCTAAGCCTTGTGTCCAAGGGCTGGCATTATGCTCTGCAGCTAGAGAGAGATTAGTAACTTGTTCAATTAATGTATACCCCTTTCACCATCTGGAAATTGTCTGAGATACACTAACATTAAATTTATTTACTAATAAAAAAAATCATTCATTTCTCCAGCAAATAATTCCTGTACTGCAGATCAGTTGTGCAAACTTCTTAGGATTCCTGTTCACAGGTCTTACTTCAATGGTTAATTAGCCAAATCACTTTATGTTCCTGTTTTTGTCCACAATAAGAACCTGTACACTGAAGTTCAAATCTGGAACTTTTCTCACCCGATGGCTATAAGGATGTAGGTCTAGACCTTCCAAAACTTACTCTCTAGAACTAGGCTTATTAGAGACTTTAAATATTGCCATTTTTAGACTAAGAGGAATACTTCAAAGGATCTTGCTTCCATGAACTATTTAATCTTTTCTATAGGTGCTCAAGTAAGGAAAGGTAGAATTTGAATGAGTCTTGTTCTTGTTCTGTTGTTACGGATGTTCTTGTGGAGATTTTTGCTGGTCCTAGGTTAAATACTTATTTATGTTTAATATGGAGTTATAACTTAATTACAACTCACCTTGGGAGATTATCATCTTACTGAAGAAAATGGTAAAGCATGCTGTTAACATCCATTCTCTCCCTTCCATTTTTGGCTATACAGTTGAAGTTGGTGGGAAAAGTGAACAAGCTTGTTTGATTTCCCCAGGTTTCAGGGAGAATGACTATATTAATTACCTTTTTAACATATATATTTTTCTTCCTCTTTCAACAATACTGATGCAATAAATAATTCTCTTTCAAAAGGTGTATAAAAATCCTGCTTTTCACATAAAATTGCTTCATTTCCCTTTTTTTCATTCTGTTTTCACTGTTCCATATTTAGTAAAATGAGAAAAACTGTTAGTTCATAATACAAAATTAGTCTCTAGTACAATGAAGATTTCACAGACATTAGAAGTTTGAGCTGTTGTTATTCATGATGGTCAGTGCCTTCAGTTCACAGCATGACACTTTTGAATACCTGTATTAACACTATCTTGTAGGATTTTGACAGAAACAATAAGTAAAGCCTCTAAAACTATGATATAGTGTTTTATTGGCTGAGAAATTACATATAATAGCTAAATAAGTACATTATTTCACTAAAAAGAACCAATGAATGGACCTTTTATTCATAAAATAGAGGAAATTAACAAAATCTGAACAGATTTTTATTTAAGCACATCGAATGAGGGGAAAAGAACATTAGGCATTTTGGATCTAGAAGATGCACCTGTCATGCTTACTCTGGCAAGCATGATCAGCAATGTTTAGTTTGGCAAGTATTGAGTATTTGCTTTCCATGCTGACTAGAATTACAGTAAATATCAGAAAAATAAATGAAATCTGATTTTAAGTAAAAGCTAACAATGGTGTATAACCTTCTAAAATAAATCCTATTTTTTTAGTGTATTTCCAGCACATTTTGTCTTAAGATATCAAGAATATGTGAAGTATAGAAGAAACGGTATTTTGGTAGACTTGCCCTGTAGGATGGTAGTTTCAGCTCTGTAAATAAGAAATTACTACCATTCCAGCCTCATGATATGTTTAGAGTTCAACTGAAATAATGAATATCTGTAATTTTTCATCTGCCTTGCTATTTTTGAGTTGTGTCACTGTGTTTATTAAATGATCAATATATCCTCCAGTAAAAGTCTTCAATATGAAGAGTTACACGATTTTTTGTAGCACCTGATAGCTTTTTTTTCTCATAACAATGAATGCATGAAAACTGCCACATTTTCTTGACTTAACCTGCTTGGAACAAAGCTGCAATGAGAAAGAACAAGAAAAAGAAATGTCTAACATTAAATTATCCAAGTCCTGACAAATCAAGTATCAGGCAATTATTGTTTTATTTTGAGACCTAATGAAGGCTTTATGGACCTGGGGAGAACACTGTTGTTCAAGTCAGTAACAAAATTATTCATATTATCGGGAAGAAATTTTTTTCAGAATTGTTCTCCTGAAAAGAAGAAAAGTGAGCTAAACTAATAACAGTGATAAATGCTTGTGTGCCTTCTGGACAGTGCAGTTCTTCTTTATTGCACATCCAGAGCTGTGTAGGAACTTTTGAATAGACAGTGGCTTTATTGCACAGACCCCTTTTTTTTTTTTTTTCATCTGAATATGGGTTTCTCAGTCTTAAATCACAGAGATTTGAGCTGAAGAGACCAGGAAGAAAGGAGGGTTATATAAATCTGATTTGATAATTCAGTGGTCACAGTGGCAGACAGTGAAAGATTCTAGTTTGTTTCCCTTATCTGTCCAAGGATTTTTCAAATGCATTTTAACTTTCTCTAATCTCAGATCTGCTGTGCTAACTTGTTGGATTCATGTGAGTTCAAGTCACTCAGTAATTGTTGAGGAATGTATTCTCCCTCATGTAACAAAACAATGACAATCTCAGCTCATCCTGGTGGATGCTTTTCTCATATCAAATTTAATATCTGATTTCAGCTTGTAGAATAAGAAGGTGCTAGCCTGTCAGAGTGTTGTTTTGAGCACTGCAGCAAACAACTGGGTAGCTGATCTATTTGGTTCAGCATCTATGTAGCTGCATTAATGTAATGCTCATTAATGCCCAGGAGCAAGGTTAAATAGCCTAACTGAAATGCTATGTAATTGCTACAACAGGACTGCTAATTAGCCTGTGGTTATAAAAGCCTTGCTGCTTCTGAGACCACAGTTAACTTTAGTATGATTGCAAGGCATTGTTTTATTGTCTGAAATGCAACTTGAGTATCTTCAAAATAAAATGAAGAAAGGGAAAATTATTAAGCAACTCCAGATGAGCAATGCTTTTTTTTTATTCCACATGGGTCCAAGTATTCAGTACAAGTGAGATTTTAACTAAAACATGCTGTGCTTCTTAATCTTACAAGAATTTCACAATTTATTATGAGTTATTTTTAAACTCTGTGGTGATTATTTACGATTATTTGGCTCCTTTATTTTAAAGATGTTGCTGTCTTTCAGGAGGTAAAAAATCATTTTTATTGAAGTATCTATGCTACTATCTATGGCATTCGAAGCCTACTATGTGTTTTTGTGTTTGACAAGATTACTTTGATTACAGCAAACTACTTTGTTGTGACTGTCACTGTAGTCAATAGTAAAGAAGTCCTTGGTTCAACAACTTCATAGGCAAATTATTATTAACTAAATAAATCAAAAGTATGGATAAAAATCTGTCTCAGAGTCTCTCACTCATTTAACTCATGAGCATGAGTGGTAGCCCTGGATAACGCACCAATCTCCATGATATACTATATATAGGTAGCCAGAGGTAGCTGATATAGGTAGCTGAATTGACTCGTGAATAGTTTCGAAGGACTACAGGTCTGCCTGTAGCTTAAGGATAGTTTGAAAATACTACAGGAGATGGTAAAGAAGGAAGATTCTAATTCCTCTGTTGGACAATTTATTATTCTGATACTGGATTTGGTTCTTTAAACAGTCATTTACCCTGACTTGTGAATCAAGAAATGAGCTGATCAGAAGCTTAGAGAACTGCTGTTTCTCTTCTTATTAGTTCTGTACTTTATTTGTAATACAGTAAATGCCTATCTTTTGCAAAGTCAAGCTAAGTCATTCTGATTTTCTTCTGCAATTTCTTTTCTTCCTTAAAAGACATTTTTTTTTCCACTTCTACTATAAGTTTGATTGAGGTAATACTGCAGTGTTATGTCAGCTTTTTGTTAGTAAGGGAAACTGAGACAGCAGCTGTTAGCATGGGTGAGTATGAAAATGAGTTTATATAATACTAATATGGAAGCAAATAGGAGATGTGAATAATATAAAAGAGGTATAGATTTGTAAACAAAAAAATTAATGACACTAAGCATAGTTATGGAGGCAGGAGTACTAATAACTCAGTCACTTTAAATGTTCATACTTAACATGAGAGGGGGTGAGAAGTGTTTGTTCTAATACATGCAGGTGTTCTGACTAATGCATTTGTAGAAGAAATGTATGTATTTCAGTTCTGTACACACCTTACCAGTGAGCAAACTCATTGGGATGCTTTCTTACATGGTTTTTACAGAGCAGTTATTTGATCATTCTGACAGATACCAAAACTTTTATAGGTCAGCATAGACATTATACAGGTATCCCTTGTATCTTCTCAATGAGTCAAATGTCATCTTTAATAATATTTCCTTTTTTTTTAAATAATGAGCCTAGAGGCTGAGCGAAGAAAAATAATTTTTCCAGAGTAATGCAGCATCTTTGTGCAATTCTGTGCTGGGAGAATGTTGGATGCATAGGTCAGGGAAAACAAAGAACTCCCACGAGAGCAAGATCAAGTTAGTTCTAACATGATGGCCTAGTGTGGAGAAAGCTATTAGATTAAAGCTACAGAAATTAATTTAAAATCTACAATTTAAACAATATTTATTAATAAATATCATTCAAACAATATGCATTTCCCTGAGAAACAATAATATCATATCATCTGTTAAGCAGTTTTAAATATTGTTTTGTTTTATTTGGTTGCTTTTTTTCCCCCCCCTTTTTGACTTGAAGTCTCACTAAGTACGTGAAATATGTTTACAGCCCTAGAGGCAAAAATAGTTATGACTCCATAAATATTAAGTAAAAATACATTTTGATACAGAAGGATGTCACGTATCAATGATACCTATGGGTACTGCACTGAGGTTCTCTCCTTAATATAGACCCAGTGAGGTTGCTCTTTTTTGGGTCACATTGCAAAGGCAAGTGTGACCTAATTTACAGTCTTTCTGTCCTCACTCGTTGTTCCACTGATTCCAGTTCCTCCCTGTGTCTCACTCTTCCTCCCTCTTCTACATTTTTGCACACCACATGATGAAAAGGCTTGATATTCACATTCATCTGCAATACCAGGAACATGAACCTGTAGTGGATCTCTGGGTTAGCATCCTTCCTACTCAGACTCCCAGGCACTGCTTGTAGTAGTCATCAGTCTGTGCAAGAAATTTATCTGTGTAACAAGTGCTTTTCCATATAGAATCAACGTTTCTGAATGTTCTTGCAGAACATTTAGGCAATAAAATGTAATGGAATGATGGGGGGAAGGCTCTACCTCTACTACCATACCACCACCATCTGCCTGTGACATCACAGAATCATAGAATTACGTGGGCAAACATCACAAAATGGGAGGCATTAGTTTTGGAGCAGGCCTCAGAGTAAACTAGCACTTCAGATAGTTAATATCATAATAGTTGTAAGTTAATGTTCCTTCTTATTTTCCCAAGTGCCAATTGTACTACCACTGCTTATTTAATATCCTCCTTTATTACAGTAGCACTGAAGTGTTGAGCTACTGGAAAAAAAATAAGAAATTATGAGTAGAATGACTGTTTAAAGCTCTCAAGGCAAATGTATTTTCTGAAATTAGTGCAGTAAGCTTTCTATTCAGAGACACTTGCTTTAAGCAAAATTCTGCGCTCCAGTTTTTAATATTGTTGAGCATTTTTTTCTTGAAATGCACATAGAGATCTGAAGTACAAGTAGCAAGGGATTGAGCTTCTTGTAGATAAAAGGAACTTTGAGTTATTGTTATGAATGTGTATAAGCACACTTAAAAAGAAAAAAAAAAGGATTTCAAACTACTACACTGGAGAGATTCTGCAGTGATAGATCTATGAGCTTAAGCAAACTAGGGAACATTCATGGACTGTATCAATCTCAGATACACACACACATACAAACAAAACAAACAAACAAAAAACTAACATAAGACTGTTGAAAAGAAATGTATGATGTTAATTGTCAGTCAAAATTATTTTTAATACCTTAGATTGCAGAGTGGTTTTAAAGCTGAATATTTGCAGATACAACTAGCACATAAGTGCAGGAGAGTGAAGTCAAATATCAAGTATTTTTTGTTTTGTTCTGTTTTTGCCTCAGTTTTTAGTGTTAATGATGGACCTTGAGCTGCTTGGTCCTCTGATTTGGAGGACTGTGTCTGGGGGAGCAGTGACTTTGTATTTTTGGTCATAGAGATTGTAAAGGATCAGTTGTGTAAGCTGAATGTTCTTAAGCCCAAGGAGCCCAATGAGATTCACCTCAGAATAGTAAAATAGCAAGAAGATGCTATAGTTGGACCTTCTCAACAATTTACCAAATGTCTTAGGAGATTAGCCAATGTTAAACTCGTCTACAAGAAGTGCATGAGAGAAGGACCAAGAAACTACAAAACTGTTAGGCTGACCTCAGGTTCTGGAAAAGTTACGGAGAATATTTTTGTGGACATTTAAAGAACAAAGCCATTATCAAGCATAGTCAGTGTGGATTCGTGAAATGAAAGTCTTGTCTTAGTGATCTGATGCCCTTCTACAGTAAAGTCAGTGACTTGGTGGATGGAAGTAAGGCAGCGGATGTAATAGTTTTGGATTTTGATAAGGGTTTTGACTGTGTCTCTCACAGCATACTTCTGGACAAACTGTCCGGTTGTGAGATGAACAGGTATATGTTATGCTTCATGAGGAACTGTCTGAACAGAAGAACTCAAATGCTCACAGTGAATGGAACTAAATATTGCTGGCAGCCTGTCACTAGTGTCACAATTGTCACTTGAAAAAACCCTGTCATCTGCTTGTAAACCTCTTTGCTGTTTGGCCTAAGACGAATACTTATAAAATGTCTTTTACACCTTTGTGACTCCATTCAGACATTTTGATTATTTCAATTCCGGAAACTGTGTTCATGTGACAATAAAGTAGCTCAAATGTAGCTTATATTTTTTTTATTACAACTAAGCATCAAGATAATAAATTTTACGTGTGATATAATCTCAAAAACACCAGCTACTAAGTATGGAATACATAGTGGGCGTTTGAAACGTGGCTCAGATCTGATTCTTTTTGTGAGGTAAGAAAAAATTAGTTGGAGTGTCATTGCCATTTACAAAAGAATGTAACCTGTGTGTGACACTGCAGACCTCTGCTACCCGATCTGGAGTAGCAGGGTCCCTATGTGAAATCATTCCATGTGCTGAAGAAATTACTTCTGCTTGCATATCATTTTTTTTTTTTTTTTTCAAAATTGCATAAAGTAAATCTGTAAAAAGATATCCTACTTACTCAGGGATTTAAAGAAATCACAAAACTGATGATTATTCCACCGGAAATATCCTGGCATTGATAAATCTATAGTAAGATATTTCTTGGTGACAAGAACTTTATAGAGTAGTCCATTCTCTTTGTTTTACCCAGAATTCATTTCTTTTTGCTTGTAAATAGATGTAAAACCATAACTGGTCACTTACAGACTTCATTTTTTTCTTTTATTCCTTCTCAGTATGGTTTAAAGATGGGATAGTATAGGGTTTTGTTTGTTCGTTTGTTTGTTTCCATAAAAATGTTACTTCCTCCAGATTTAGTGATTCTAGAACCCAGAAGTGCTCAAGGATGCTAAAGGTAGGTTTATTTTGTATGAAGTGAAAAAACAGTATAAATAACTTTAAGGAAGTAGACTTAAGAAATCCAAAAAACCTGAGACAGTGCTTGGCGGTGAATGTCTCTGTGGGCTAGAAACAAATGAAGCCTAGTGATAGTTTGCTGAAAGCTGGTATTTCCATGACTCCATAGGTTACTGACAGGTCTCTTGCAAGTCTGAAAGTCATTCAGTGCAATTCACGATTGATGAATCATCCAAAGAAAAAAGTTAATTGTTATAAATTTCTATTTTGAATAATCTTCAGCACAACAGCTCCCAAAAATAACAATTATAGTCAGTAAAACAGCAGAAAAAAATTACAGTCTTCAGCAGGGCCTTTAGTATGCCCAAAATACAAACCAATATGCCTCATACCTGAAAAACAGAAAATTTTCAGCATGTTTCTTAGTTTTATGTGCATTTTGATGCACAACTTTTCCTTACAAGCAATGTCTGCTTGCATTGTCATTATACACACATACAGTGGTTTATGTTATTTCCAAAACTGATTCATTATTTTATGATGGTTATTAAATATGATGCAGTTAAGTATCATCTCTGAAGATGAGACCAGATATTTTCTAAGACTATATGCAAATCATCATCATTCTCAAAGGGTTCCCAAACTTAACAATGTACAGTTCTCAATTAACCAAGCCCTATTTTTAATCTGCTATACTGAACTGTGCAGGCCATAACTGGAGCATGCACATGGGCTTTTAATTTTGGTTGTCCAGTGGCTTCAATTCTTATTACAACCATGTTATTCAGACCCATCTTTCAAATGCAGATGTTACATAATGAAGAGATTTTGCTACTTTGGCTGTTTTCACATGATGAGGTTACCTAGCTATTTTTTTCTTTACTTACGTATTCTTCAACAGAAAAAGAACTGATCAAGTGTATATTTTGGTTCAGAATGTAGGACTCCTCCTTCTGAATGGAATCCTATCCTGCTGCCTTATCCCATCTTTGCTGCTTAACCCAGCAAGCAGCAAAACACCACACAGCCTTTCATTCACTGACCACCTCACAGTGGGATGGAGGAAAGAACTGAAAAAAAAAATAGGTTGAACTTGTGGGTTGAAATAAAAACTAAGCCAGAAAATGAAGACAGATATAACACAAATGATAATAATACATACGTGTATGTGTATATCTAAGCAAAACAAGTGTGCACAATGCAATTGCTCACCACATGCCGACCAATGCCCAGCCATTCCTTGATTAGTGGTGGCCCCCAAGCCAACTCCCCTCAGTTTTATAGTGTTTTCACATGATCCCATATGGTGTGGGATATCTCTTTGGCCAGTTTAGGTCTACTGTCCTGGATCTGTCTTCACCCAGCCCCCTTGAAGGACAGTACAAGAAGATGAAATGTCCTCAGAAGTGCATATCACTGCTCACAATCAACTAAAACATTGCTGTGCTATCAATATTGTTTTTCTCCTAAAACCAAAACATAGCACATACCAGGCACTCTGAAGTGCATAGAGTTACTTACAATGTTTTCTGTGCAACTTCCTTTCTTGAAAGTAAAAGGCATAACCTATGGATCTCTATTTCTGAGGCAGTGAACTGCTGCAAAATTTAACTTCCATTTAGGTGTGAGAGGTGGGAAGGAAGTAAAAGCTCTCAGCTCATGCCTATTATGCTATGTCCAACAGGAACAGAATTGACTGAGATTACTGATGGTTGTTTGGGAGCGGGAGGTGTAGGGCTGGCTTCAGATTTCCTGAAATTCATCTTTTTAATAGAGAAACAGATAACACTTGATAGAAAAAAAAAGAAAATAACCACCATGCTTTCTTCCTAGATACAGAAGTCATTCTAAAATACAGACAGCAAAAGTATGTAAAGATAAGGCATGTAACTGAGGAGATGCACAGCCACATGCCCTGTTTTATATAAGTGCACTTTATAATAAAACCTGACTGTGTAAAGGGAACATCATTTCAAATTATGATATGACAACGGAGAATATAGCCACAATTTTGAAAGGTAGGTAACTTGAGGATGAATAATTTTTATTAGGAAAGAAAACACTGTAAAGTAAAGAGACAATCTTCTAAATCTGGAGTATAAATAAGCTATAAATACTAAGGGAGGGAGATCAGTCATGGGAGAAACAACAAAGTGGAAATGTAGAATTTTCTGCCTTTTGTTAACAAGTGTAGATGACTGTCTTTCCAAAGATGCCTTTTATCTAAACTAAGGTTATTCAAATCAGTAATGAGATAGTTGTTTGAAAGTTGATACCCTGAATCATAGAAAAAGTGAGGCTAGACTGAATACTCCTATCAGTGCCATGAATCATGTATATAAATGTCAGGAAGTTTTTGCCTGTGGCTTGCATACATTTTCCATTTCATAATCATCTTTCATTGTGCTACACCAGGACTACTTTTCTTATCCTGAGTAATATCTCCCTTACAATCAGAAGTACTAGAACTTATCTTACTTTTCAGTCAGCATTATTTTTTTTAGTAGAAAAATACTGTTTTAGTATTTGAGGATGTTATCAGGTAAAAAAAAAATGGAAACTTTAGTAAGTAGAGAGCTTGAGCTTTGGCACTTTTTATGAAATAAACACAGTTGATGGCATTTTGTTTGCTTTACATTAAAAAGAATTTTTCATTCTATTCCTGTTTTCTGTAGTGGTCAAATCTGAATGCTTTCAGATAACTGCTGCCTATTATCACAGCTGCTATACTCCTGGAATATACGGATTTGTTATTACTTAAATGAAGTTCAATAGTGAAACTTGATCATATCTTGCAGTTAAATCCTAACTCTTCATATTAAGAGCCTATGTAGAATTGCAGTGTTTATTTTCTAAAGGAATTTCCTACCCCTTGGACTCTGAAGAAAGGCTTTAAACTAAGCAGTGTCTGGGTATTTCAGATATTTTAAAATATTTTTCTGACCCTGTTCACATGAAGTTAGATATCTCTAGGTGCTCCCTCTGACTTGAGCTGTGATTTTCAGGCTTTCAAACATCCTGCTGAAGTGAGAATGATTTAATACTCTTAGTTCACACCATGAATAAATCCTTAGCTTAACAGACCACAAGAGACCTAGCTAAGCTTGAGAGAATTAAAATTTTCAGCCTTCCTGCTGCAGAGCTGAAGTCCAAGACCTGACTACAGACTGAAATTCCAGGACTGAATGTTGGTCTCCTTTAGAAGGATAAAACTGAGAATAGAGATAAATTGAGATTTTCCAATTAGTCTAGCAGATACCCTGTCTGGAAACAAGTGAGTAGCTTGATGATACACCACAAGAAGAAATATTTATGAAAATACCCCAGCATTTATGTGTTTTCCCATGTCACTTTATTTAGCCAGAAAATTCCAGCCTCCTAATGCTTTCAGCTTTGTATTCTGAAGTGTAAATGGGTAACTAATCCTCTATTTCTTTTTTTTAACAACCCTAAACCACTTTCAACATTTGTAATAGAGCAAGATTTGTTCTATTTTTGTTTGTTTGTTCACAGATGATACCAAGTTGAGAGGGAGTGTTGATCTGCCAGAGGGGAGAAAGGCACTACAGAGGGACCTGGATAGACTGGATCGATGGGCCAAGGTTAATTGTTTCAACAGGGCAAAGTGTTGGGTCCTGCATTTTGGTCACAACAACCCCAAGCAACCCTACAGGCTTGGGGAAGAGTGGCTGGAAAGCTGCCTGATGGAAAGACCTGACGGAGAGGGACCCTGGTGTACTGATGGACAGTCAGCTGAATATGAGCCAGCAGTGTGCCCAGGTGGCC
>PPHD01010758.1:0-11689 GCA_002909625.1 Bambusicola thoracicus | reverse complement strand
CTCATGATGATAACAGGGCCCAGCAGATTCACTAGGAGTGAGCATTGCTGGAGGTGTAGGAAGTCCTCTTGGAGATATTCCTATATTTATTGCCATGATGCATCCCAATGGAGTTGCAGCTCAGACTCAGAAACTCAGGGTAAGTTAATCATTAATGTTGTGGTTTCAATGCAGGAGGGATTATTCATGGTGTTGGATTACTGCATGCTGCCGCTAGTTCTGGCTCCATCAGAATTCATTCTTCTTTAAGTGGTTCTTATTGTAGTACTGTTGATAAGGTATATAACAACCATAGTAATTATTACATGCAGTATTATGTAGTCGTTAGCATCATACAACTCAAATTATTGGCTGTTCTCACCCAGGATCAAATCACCTTGAGGTGCACAATGGATATCCCAATCCTTCTACATTACCCACCAAGTGCACCCAAGTCCTTGAGCAAAAGCAGTCCCACAAAAGGTCCATCCACTGCTTTCAGCATAGTCTTTAACAGTCCCTTCTATCACTGGATTTTAGCAGGGCTGGTGAGTAATAGGGGATGTGATATACTCACTCAAAGCCATGCTCTGGCTTAAATGTTAACAAGGTTGTTTCAGAAATGAGTCCTGTTTTCTGACTCAGTTCTTTCTGGGACGCTGTCTCCACAAGACTTTCTTTTCAAGGTCCAGATGAGTATTTCAGGTGGTGGTAAGGGACATAGGATTTTTCCAGCCATCCTGTGGTTGCTTCCATTGTAAGCACATGGCATTTACTATTGTGAGTTTGTGAGCATGTGATGCAATCCATCTCAGAGTGAGGCCTCATGGGTGCTAAGTACAGGGTTAGGATTACTTCCCAAGTCCTGCTCACTATGCCATTGCTGATACAAGCCATATATCATATGGTATGGATTATCCCTTTGGTCAGCTTAGCTTGTCTCTCCTGATACTGTCCTCTCACAGCTGCTTCTAGCGCCAGCCCGCTTACTGGCAGGACAATAGGAGAAGCTGAGAAAACTGAAATATCCTTGGCTCGGTAGCATGCTGCTTAGCAACAACTAGAAACACTGGTGTTTAATCAACATTGTTTTTCTCCTAAAACCAAAGAATAGCATAGTACCAGGCCCTGTGAAGAAAAACAACTCTGTCCCAGCGGAAACCAGGGCAGTTAGGATGGTTGTAAAGATTGCATGGACGCAGTAACAATGCTAGGCAGGTAATAAGGTAGCAGTTTAATGATACAGCCTTAAGTGATTCTCTCTGGTAACAATTGTTGCTGTTTCCAGAGACTAAAAAGCAAGTCATGTTGGTAGCATGGTAAAAGGTAACTGGTGAAAGATACTAACTTCAGAAACAAGTCTTAAGGCAATCTTGGATCATAGAAGTGGTGAGCTTTTAAAAATTTGTGATAGGGAATCTGATTGAAAATTCTGCAAGTGAGCTATAAAGATGAGTTATTTGTGTAACTGCGTGTATGCAGTTTGCTTCACACCTCATGTTTTCTGTGTTTAAAATAAGAGCAGTTCTTTTTTTGATACTGAGTTAAAGCAGGAGGTCTCAACTCACACAGTGCTTACCTGTACAGTGTACCAGAAATTGTGGAATTAAACTAATGCTGTTTGGAGCATGTACAGTGTTCGTTCAGGATGAATTCAAACGTATGTTCTCTTACAGTAATCTACTACTTCAACCTATCTATATTCAGATGATGAGCTATATTCTTCTAGAGTATTAAGATCCATTCTGTGCATTACTTTTTGCTCTGAATACAGTACAACTAAGCACCGATATGCAAGTTTTTGTCAAATTTTATACCTTTATGTCACTTCATTATGTAACTCAGTGATGTTATGTCTTTGAGCGAAAATGTACCAAAAAGAGTTGCTGATTTCTTTCTGCTATGTGTCATTAGATATAGTGATAATATCTAGCTAAATACAGATACTCAAACCTACTATTATAAACAAACAAACAAAAACGCTAAGTATATCTATGCGGGTAAATCTCTTACTGATAGTTGTTATCAAGATTTTCTTCTACAGGTTGGGGACAGGATCGTTAGCATCTGTGGAACATCTACTGAGGGCATGACTCACTCTCAAGCTGTTAGCATCTTAAAAAATGCTTCAGGCACTATTGAGTTGCAGGTAAAAAAAAAATCTTTAGTATTATCTGGAATATTTTCTAAATGTTATTTTGCCAGTTGTTATGGTGAATTATTTTAGTATCAGCATTCTCATTTTACAGACTTTTTTTTCCTCATCTTACTGAACTGTCTCCTTAGGTGGTAGCTGGAGGAGATGTGAGTGTCATAACTGGTCAGCAGCAGGATCCACCTACATCCAGTCTTTCACTTGCAGGACTAACTTCAACAAGCATTTTTCAGGATGATTTAGGGTCAGTAACAATAATACACAACCTCTGTAGCCTTTTACTTCAAGTGAAACTTGGCATAAAAATGTGTATTAGTTCTAGCAGATAACTGATGAATTGTTTGGCTTAATCACCTGTGGTATATGTAGCACCTTGTAGGCCCTGTTCTGCATTCTTCCATGGTATGATTCACTGCTGCTTTTTTTCTTGTCTACTTTGGAATTAAAATGTGATTTGATTTTTTCTCTTTAAATAAATTTTTTACTGAGCCTTGGCAGCTCAGATTAGTTGATATGCCCCAAATGACTGTACTCAGGCTTAAATAGCGAAGTCCTTTCTACAGTGGTACTTCCGTTTCCTTAATGTGCTTTGTAGTGCTAGAATATCAAGAGACATTGAACTTTTCATGTGTATGTGGTACATATATTTGCTCTGTCAGATAGCATTATTGTGCTCTTTGCTGTGGTTTCCATGGAAATAAATAGGAGACATTACTTTTGAAGCAGTGTACACTCTTCAAAAGATAGAACTTCAAATGTTTATGTAGTCAAAGTATATGTGTGGAGATGTTCCTATAAATTGTCTATGTATGCAAATGCACAATCATATATCAGAGAAGGAGAGAAGCAAGTAAACCCTGCAACATAACTATGAGTTATATTTTGGGTTACAGATTTTTTGAAGTATGTGATGATTATGAACATTTGAGATAATGGTTTTGAATCTCAGTGTACCCACTAAGCACCATTAGTGCAACATTGCAGTAGTAACCATCTTCTGAGCTGGGTGGAAAAAGTCTGAAAGAACTATCTGAAATACTTAAATGGGGGCACTAGACAGAATTAGTCTTCTGCATTAACAAAAATAGTCATAAAGGTGTTCATATTTACAGTGGAAAAGAAGCAAAAAGAAGATGCATTGCTTAGCTAGAAAGGTGAAATGTGTTTTGTTGACACCATTCTAATATAAACAATTTGTTTAGACAGCATAGCAATATTGTTTTCTATTTCATTAGACCTCCTCAGTACAAGACCATTACTCTGGAGAGGGGACCAGATGGCCTAGGCTTTAGTATTGTGGGGGGATATGGCAGTCCCCATGGAGACTTACCCATTTATGTGAAGACAGTATTTGCAAAGGTAAGAGTATATTTCTTCAGTTGATCCATTTATTAGTTCACAGCAGGTAGCTTCTTAAAGTATGACCTGAGTTTGAGACCAAAGGATTGCAAACAGTTTTTCTTCACGGCTTTTCTTGCCCAATGCAAGTTCTGTTTAAAAAGTTCTTGCAGCTCTTGAAGTTATAGGTAGATTCAAAATTTCCAAATGTGTGTGACAGCATATGGCAGAATCTTATTCAACTCTAAAAACAGGAAATGTTCAGATACTTTTTCTTCAAGTAATAAAAGGGGCCGATGTATTTATTTACATTGAGAGTCTGAAAACGAGACTAACGCAGTATAACTAAACTCATTCTGGACCTTTGGTGAAGTTCAGGTACTGACTGAGCTTTGGAGTTTGTCCTGCCATTGGGAAGAGCCCCAAGTCATTAAAAACTGTAGTCAGGAATCCCAAACATCTGTGGTTAGTTGAAGTACAGAACTGGGTTTTGATTACGGGATTTCTAATAGCATTTGTTGAAAGATTTTTCAGGTCTTGAAAATCTTATTGTGTTGGAGTTTTATAAGTTATATTAGCTAGACTGTCAGGGTTAAAGAAATACAAAAAATCATGTAGGTCCAGCTTCTAAGTATCGTGACAACTAGAGAATGCAGGACATACTGCAACACTAGTAGGTTAATCTAGGATTGATTGTAATTGAATCATTGACGACTGAAAAAGGTTTAAGGGGATTTGTACACTGAACTCACCTTATTCAGACTGTAATGAATGTGTAGGAGGGAGAAAAATGAATGTCTGCAATTACATGTTGTATTGTTTCAGGGTGCAGCTGCAGAAGATGGGCGCCTGAAGAGGGGAGATCAAATCATTGCTGTGAATGGGCAGAGTTTAGAAGGGGTGACCCATGAGGAAGCAGTTGCTATTCTGAAAAGAACAAAAGGAACAGTCACTTTGACTGTTCTGTCATGAACTGGCTCCTCAAAGGTGTAGTGTCAACAAGACTATATTATTTACATTCCACATAGCAAAGAAAATGGAAATGTTTATATAACCCTCTTGCTTTTCCAACATGTCAGAACTGTGTTACATCAGTGAAGAAAAATAACATCTAATGATATTTTTGTATGCAGTAGGAGTATTACTCATATTCTCAAACCACTGGGCTGGAGTTAAGTCCTCTGTGACAAAGACATGGATATTTTGCCTAGTAGCAGTATAATGAAAATTTGTATGCAAAATTGGAAGATGCTTTGAATACTTGAAATACATAAGAAAAATTACAATGTCACTGAGTCAAAAGGGGGATTACATTAGCAGAAGTAATCAGAAAACAATAAGGTTGGAGAAAGAAAACATTAACAAAATATGTAATTTGCAGAAAAGGGTGAAAAATGAGTAATGCGGAGCTAGACAGTTAATGGACTTAGGTGGTTATTTGTGTTACTAATACAGAAGGAGTTGGGAATGGGGATTGTTGTTCTTCTTTTGTTTTCTTCTTTCTGTTTCTCAATTTCCTATTTCCTAAGCCTTGCTGTATCCATAAAGAAAAAGAAAACACATTTTTGTCTGATTACTGTCGACGATTATTCTTCTATTTTGTGTGTGTGTTTTTTTTTTTGTTTGTTTGTTTTTTTGTTTTTTATTGTCTGGTGGTATGTTTTTGAGGAGGAGGAAGCGTTTAATTTGGATGAAGGGCACTTGTGCTCAAGGCTGAAGAATCCAGTGCCCAGAAACTATAGTACTGGAAGGATTTGACTTCTCTTTCCTAGCAGTAGTTTTTCTAGCCTGTGTGAGTATGAAATAAATTTTCCCAATATGAAACGTATGATGTCTTCATCCAGTGTGCAAGATATAGTCTCAGTGTAGAAGTTCCTGTGAACTGCTTGAATCAAAGCTGTGAACAAACCACTTGGGACAGATTTACTTAGCAGCATATAGAGCCATGTGGACATAGGTTAATCCATGGGTGTCAGCAGTTTACAGACTGATTTGGCTTTACAGACTAGTGAGGGGAAGAGGGACAACCCACTGACTCATGCCCCAGGAAAGGGAAAGAGGGAAAAGGGTAGAGAAATGGGCCTAAAAAGAAAACAGTGGCAACAATCTGAGCAGAAACAAACTGATTTACTAAATAACATATTGTAATGAAAGATAACACACTATAATACAATATAATGCAATATAATTGCAATTGAAGATAATAAAAAAAATGAGAAAGAGTGCCCAGAAACCAAAGGCCTTACTCTAATGCTGAGATGAGATGTTTAGTTGGGCCAAACAGAAGAGAAAAGAGGGAGGGTCAAGTGATCTACAAAAGGTTTTTATCTTTTCCTCTGACTAGAAACAGTAACAGAACAGTGATCAGTCCTCTGGGAGATGCGGTTCTTCTCTTCTGGGACAGGTACCTGGAACTGGAGCACTAACTGTTAACTCCCAGTGCATTACATGATGCTATGGTGTGGAGTACTGATAACAAAAAAAAGTAATAAAATCATGACATTCCACCCCTTATTCCACATCACTACATTGTGGTTAATATATACAAACAAATAATAATTAACAAGTATTAAACTCATGCACACATATCCTACTGATGGGTGGAGACATGGCAGTGATTGTGTTGACCACATCTGTTTGGATGTGTCAACATCCATCTTGCCATTTTATATCGAGGAACTGGATTTCCTGGGCAGGTCCTTTCATTTTGCTTTGCTTAATAATGAAACCAGCACACAGAAGAATCTGGATTATTTGCTCTCCTTTCTCAAAAACTTGCCTTGCTGTGTTGCCCCACACAGTAATGTCATCAACGTACTGTAAGTGCTCAGGAGCACCACCCTGTTTGAGTGCAGCTTGGATCAACCTGTGGCAAATTGTTTAACTATGTTTCTAACCCTGTGGCAAACGATTCTAGGTATTCTGAATACCCCTCCAGGTGAAAGTAAACTGTGGCCTACTTTCTGTGGCCAAGGGAATGAAAAAGAAGGCATTATCAATGTCAATGGTGGCGTACCACTTTGCTGCATTTGAGTCCAGTTCATATTGGAGTTCTAACATATCTGGTACAACAGCATTCAGTGGGGGTGTGACTTCATTCAGGCGACGGTAGTCTACCGTCAGCCTCCATTCTCCACTGGCTTTACGCACTGGCCATATGGGGCTGTTAAAAGGTGAGTGAATTTTGCTGATCACTCCCAGACTCTCTGGTTGACGAATCAACTTATGAATGGTGAGCAAGGAATCCTTGTTGGTGCAGTACTGCCATCTGTGCACCATTTTTGTGGCAGCCGGTACCTGTTGCTCTTCTACTTGTAGCACCCCCACAACAGATGGATCGTCTGACAGGCCAGGCAAAACTGACAGCTGCTTAACACCTTTGTCTACAGCAGCTATTCCAAAGGCCCATCAATACCCTTTGGGCTCCTTATAATAGCCCCTTCTGAGGTAATCAATACCAAGTATACACGGAGCCCCTGGGCCAGTCAAAATTGGATGCTTTTGCCAGTCTTTACCAGTTAGGCTTATTTCTGTCTCCAACACAGTCAATTCTTGGGAACCCCCAATCACCCCAGAAATATAAATTTATTTTGTCCCTTCATGTCTCGAGGGCATTAGAGTGCACCATGCACCAGTGTCCACCAGGGCCTTATATTTCTGTGGTTCTGATGTGCCAGGCCATCTAATCCACATAGTCCAATACTCTCTGTTGTCCCTTCCCCTCTGCAGGCTGGGGGCAGGGCCCCTCTATTTGTTTCCTCTATCATTCTCCTTCCATGAGTCATGATCAGGGTCCTTACAGCTATTGCTGTGTACCACGGCAACTGGAACAGTCACCTTTTTGGAGAAGTTCGCCTTGATGGTTGACTTTTCTTGTAATTCTTTTATCTGTGCCTGTATTGCAGGAGTGGGTTTTTTATTCCACGTCTTCATATCTTCTCCATGGTCACATAGGTAACACCACAAGGCAATATGTGGCATAACTGTTGTCACTTGCTTGAGCAGGAGGACATCTTCATTTAATAGCTGAGACATTGGATGATGCAGGCTGAGAGGAAACCAATTTGATCAGTCCCTCCAGTGGGCTGTTTTGAGAATCCTGATCCCCATCAGGTGTCTCTGATATCACCATGGGTTTATCGGTTTCATCACAATAAAGCACACAGTAAACAGTTCATCCATCATATCTTCCTGATTACTCTCCATTTCGTGAAGTTTTTCAGTTATTTTTTCAGTGGCTGAAACACAAGCTCGTATAAGGGTTAAATGTAACTCAAAGTCATGAATTCTACTGATTAGTTCATTCAAAAGGGACCTTCTTTCCCCTCTGCCATACATTGTTGCTAATGTACTGGTGTACCTTTCTGGTGCAGTCCTTGTGAATACATGCCACAAACTTGGTGTACACCTGACTCTCTCAGAATCATGCTCTTGGTTTGGATCATCAGGAATGAATGTACAGTCATGTAATATTTCCACCATGGTGCATTCTCTCAAATAATGGATGCCTTTTTCCATAGCAGTCCATTTTTTTATCTCAGACATCAGATAATCTTTGAAGGGGTATTTTTCCTTTATGGCTAACAGCATCTGCTTCCAGAGGGTGAAGGCCTTATCCTGACATCCACTAATACCTCTGCCAATGGCTGAGTCCCTAGCAATGCTACCCAGTTGGTCAGCTTCTCCACTATCTAGTGATACACTGTTGGTCCCATTGTCCCAACACCGAAGTAACCAAGTGACAATAGCCTCATTTCTGTGGTGTGAAAAGTCTTTTATCAAATTTCAGTCATTTTCAGAGGTTGAGTAGTAATGGTGATGATGTCTTCCTCATCTCCTACTCTTTCAGGATTTCTCGTTGCCCTCCTGGGCATTGGTGACTGTGATCTTGCTGGGGGTCTAAACCCTCTCTCTGGATCCCCTAGATCTCAGAGCCACTCCTCTGGACCTCTTTCCTTCTCTTCTCTTATACTGTGCTTTTCCTCTACTTTCTCCTCCTTCTCTTTCTCCTTTTCTAAGTCAGGTGATGCTCGTTTCATTGTCCATCCTCTGACAGGGGCAACTGACATTGATTCTGGTGCCTCCTGTGATTGATCAGGTTGCTCAGTTTCAACGCTTACTCTCCAGCTCGGTTCAGAGTCTGTCTTATTCAGTTAGAAGGAGGTCTCGTTGAGACTGACGTTTGACTTGTTCGGTTTGTAGACTGTTAATTTGGATTGGAAAGTGTCTCATTTGGTTTGGAGACTGTCAAGCTTGAACTGGAAGGTGTCTCGCTCGGATTGGAGCTTTCTGAAGGTGGAGATTCTCCCTCTTGGCTCAGATCCTCTCCTGGATACTCTCTCTTTTGGCTTGGAGACACTGTTTCTTGACTGCCAGACTCTCTTTCTGGAATTGGAGATTCCCCCTCTCAGCTCAGAGACACTCTCTTTGAGTTTGAAGGCTGTTCTCAATTTCAGATACTCTCTTCCTCTCTGGGATAGTACTGAATAAGGCCTGATAAGCACAGGCCAGGCCCCAAATAATTTGTGCCTCCTCAGAACTGCCTGAGCCGCAACATCTCTGTCTCAAATATCTACTTAGGCTTTCAGGATCTTGCAGGTGTTCAGAAGTAAAGTTAAGGAGTAAAAAGTCATAAAACCATGATGACGGATGTCCAACCTTTTGTCTTGCCTGGGCTACATTTAGTGAATGGAAGTTGTCTTGGGCCACATATACATAGGTTGTTCCAAAAGTAATGCTTCCTACTTATTTCTATGGAAATGAAAACAGATAGAAACAGCACAATATCACTGTTTGATAGAGCAAATTCTCAGCTACAAAACACTTTTTGTCAACATATTCACCACCATTAGCTATGCATTTTCACTGGCAATGAACAAGAGCCTGCATGCTGTGCTTATGACAATCTGATCCACTGTCACCACTGCTGAAACACACCTCCTACCACCTCACAGTGCTCACATTTGCTGTTTGGTCTAAGTAACAATTAAGAAAAAGTCAGTGAACGTCAGTGGCTGCAAATTTTTCTACTTGGAGGAATTAAGTGACACCCCTTTGCTTCACAGGCACTCCCAGTCAGATGCCGTTTTGCCAGACTGCCCCTCAGCTGCCACCTGTCACACAGCACCAGAATGTGATGAAATATTGGTGGGAAGGTTCAAACTTCTGTGCCATACCACCAATTTCTGCCTCTGATGGTATGGGCCAATGTAGTACGATAGGAGACATTACTTTTAGAGCAGCTCTTGCAAAATATACAATATAAATAATATATAAGTAATGAAACACTTTAATTTTGAATAGTTTCCCTAAAACATAAAACAAAGAGGGAAAAACAAAAACATACAATTAGTGGGATATTTGTCCTTTTGAAAGTAACATACCAGTATAATATGGTGGCAGTGGTTATAATTCTTAGTGAGGCTTCATCGGATTGTATTTATTTTTATTTTTTTATGGAATTTTCCTCTCTCTGTACTTCATCCTTGACAATAATTGTTTAAAATGTGCATACTGCCAAAAAGCAATGACATGAATAAGGTGTGATTGTGAAGGATATTTTTCTGTGCTAAGATGAGGACTCTGAAAGTCTGATGAAGTGACACGATCAGATTTTTGAGTAGAATATCTCATTGCAACACTATATATTCCATTTGAAAATTTACAGGTCAAGTATTTACATCTGAAAATGATCTCACAAATGTAAATCGATGATTTTTGTTTATTTATTTATTTATTTATTTATTTGGCAATCTTGTGACTCCAAGCTTTGGGGTATGGTGATGTGCTCAGGGGGCAGGATGTCATCCAGAGAGACCCAGACAGGCTTGAGCAGTGGAAGCAGGAGAACATGTGGTTCAACAAATCCAAGTGCAAGACCTGCATATGGGTTGAGACAACCCCCAGTATGAATATAAGATGGAAGATGAAAGAACTGAGCACAGTCCTGCTGAAAAGGCCTTGGGGGTACTGGCTGATGACAAGCTGGTCATGAGCCAGCAGTATGTCCTTTGCAGCCCAGAAGGCCAACTGTGTCGTAGGCAGCATCCAAACCAGTGTGGCCAGCAAGGTGAGAGAGGTGATTCTGCCCCTCTACTCTGTGCTGGTGACACCTCACCTGGAGTACTGCATCCAGATGTGAAGTCCTCTGTACAGGAGAGACATAGAGCTGTTGGAGCACATCCGGAGAAGGGCCACACAAGTGATGCGTGGAATGGAACACCTCTTCTGTGAGGACAGGCTGAAAAAGCTGAGGCTGTTCAGTCTGGTGAAGGGAAGGCTCTAAGGAGACCAGATAGTGGCCCTTCAGTATCTAAAGGGGACCTACAGGAAAGAAGGAGATGGACTGTTTGGTAGGGTTTGTGGGGATAGGACAAGGGGTAGTGATTTCAACCATAAAGAGGGGAGATTTAGGTTGAGTATAAGGAAGCAGTATTTTACAGTGAGGGTGGTAAGGCACAGAAGTAGTTGCCCAGAGATATGGTGGATGCTCCATCCCTGGTGACATTCAAGTTCAGGCTGGATCAGGTTCTGAGCAACTTGATCTAACTGCAGGTGTCCCTGTTCGTTGCAGGGGAGCTAAAGTAGATGACCTTTAGAGATCCCTTCCAACTCTAAGGATTCTATGACTCTGTTATTCTATTTTCAAATTCCTTTCTTAAAACATGTGTCATTGTTTTATGAATTTTGGTTACTGGTATTCCATATCATAACATCATGTAGTGCACTAGGAGTTAAAGTGTTACTGCTCCAGTTCGGGGCACCTGCTCAGAAGAGAAGAACTACATTCCCCAGGGGACTTTGCAGTCAGAGAGGAGATATAACTTCCGGCAAAGTCACCTGATGTCCCTTTTTTTTCTTCACACGGTTCTCATCCTGACCGCACGCATCATCTCAACGCTACCGTAAGGCCTACAGCTTTCAGATACTCTTTCTCTCATTATATTTGATTTATTAGCTTCAATTCTAATTCTATTGTATTACAGTATGTTATCTTGCATTCCAATATAGTATTTAGTAAATTAGTTTGTTTCTCCTCAGATCGTTGCCACTGTTTTTAATTATCTTGGGGTCCCCTGCCTCCTTTTTCCGGAGGTGCAGATTTTGCAAAATCCCTCCACTCCACCAGTCATGTGTCTCGCTCCAATTTACATAGGAGGGAGAGGAGGTTCTTTGATATATGTATACCCAGCATGAGATTAAGAAACAACAGTTCAA
>PPHD01010757.1:0-19381 GCA_002909625.1 Bambusicola thoracicus | reverse complement strand
GTCGGTACGGAAAATAGCCGGGTGTCTTTTGCCTTGTATTTAGAAGTAATTCAGGATGGCCGTTTTCATTTGTATTACACCGCGGTGCCACTCATCTCCATCGCACTTAGAAGAACGCAGGAGCTCCACTCGAGCGCTTTCCCCCCGCAGCCCTTAAAGCTTCGGCTGCGTCCGGGTGCGTTCGCCCATGAAGTGCTTGGAGACGTGCGAGGGGAACCCCTTCAGTTTGGTGGGACAGAGGGGGGTAAAAGGAATCGTTTACAGAATTGCACCTCGATGTGAAAAAGAGAGGAAAAAATAGTGCAAAAAAATCTGTTTCTGTACATCTGTGTGCGGTTCCTGGTGTAAAGAACTGTTTGTTCGCTGCTTCTGCTGCTGCTAACGAAGGCACTGATAGCCATACGAAAGGCATATCAAAATGTTCGGACGGGGTGAGAACGCAAAGGAAAAAGGCAGAGGGAGTTCGGGGCACGCACACGCAAAGGCAGCTTTGTCCTTTGGGTGTTCGCACCGCCCCGTTGCAAGTCGTGCAGTGGGTGTTGGGAGAACCGCTGTCGGCCCCAGCACGGCCCGGGTGTGTGATCGGACGCTGGGCAGACCCGGGTGTCCCGCTGCACCCAGCGCCCCAAAGTCGGTGCTTATCTCCTGTGTAGGGTCGGGGCGCGCACTTCTCAACGTGCTTCGGCTGATCAAAAGAAAACGTCCTAATCTCAAACCCTCCTCTGTCTTCCCCGCTCCTGACTAACGCTGTGATCACGCCTTGAAATCAAATCACGTTTAAAAACAAAGCCGCTCCTTGCTAATGACCTCAGAGACAAATCCGTGCAAAACACGAACCGTCCGACCCCGGGGAAGTCGCCGTCCCAGCCGGGATGCTGCACGGTGCGCACAGAGCCCTGCAGATAACGGGGCGTTCGGGTACCAACGCGGGCTGAGATTGAGGCAGAGGAAAGGGTGAGAGCGAAGCAGCTCCTTGCAGGCTGACTGCAGCACTGCGGCGTCTGAACGGCGCGGGTGAGAGTTTGGGAAGGGGTCGCGGTGTGCTCGGAGAGGGGAGGCCGTGCTGGGAAGAAGGCAGCGCCGCGTGTTCCTATTCCTGAGGTGCGCTCTTAGGATCAGCGAAACGAGATTGTACTCCTGGTCCTGTCCTGCTCAGTGAGAGCTGCGGGTCTTTCCCTGCCTTTGTGCCCCCCGAGGGTAGCACGGAGGCTGTTTGGAGCTGGCATTTTTCTTTCTTTCTTTCTTTTACTTCTTACATCCCTGCTTGGGAAATGCTTGCAGGAAATAATCGATCCTGGTGGACCTCCTGTATCTCAAGATATTCACTGCAGTCCTGATTTTAATACAGGATTCTTCCGTGCGTTTGTTTTTTTAAATGAAATTGTTTCCTGTTAATCTAATTTACACATAAGTGCTTAATGCTTGTGGTTGTTTTCATTAAATACAATGTAGACTGATCTATAAAATCTTCCCATCAACGTTTGTTTTATGCTGAACATTTCCCCCTCTGCCGCTCATAACTTCTAAGGGACAGGGAAGCTTTCCCAATCCAGGTCTTTCATTCCATGGGCGCACCGATGCAGTGCTCTGATTGCATGTGATCAGATATGTGGGCTGGATGGAGAATGATTTACCAAATCTTGCTATGAAGTGCAGGTGGTATCAGCCCTGAAAGCACCATGAGTGAGGACTTGGTGTAAAAATACCTGTGGCAGCACCTAGTGAGCGATCCGGGCACAGGGAGAGCAGCGTGAATTCCTTCTTACAGCTTCCTTTCCTTCCTTCTCTCTGCTGGGTAACGGACAGTGTGATTTCTTTCCATTGGCAACCTGGAGTTTCTGCAGGTGGTTCAGAGGAGGGCTGGAGGAGGTGAGCAGGATGCTGACCGCAGCACTGCAAGCACAAAGCATTGCAGCCTCCTGAACTGATGCTGAGTTTGTTCTTCCTCTCTAGTCGCAGTATCACACAGCACCACCCTAATTAACTGCAGACTCCTGCTGGGATGGTCGTACTCAGCTTAAAGGTGGCTTATCTCTGTCTTGGATTTGTCTTGTTTCTATACCATAATAAGCTTAGATGAAACATGTGTAGCTCCACTGCTGGAACTGCTATGGGATGACTAGAGCTGCCGATGTGGTCTGTGTTGCTGCAGCAGTAGGAATGTGTTGCACCTGGTGGTAAAGGCAGGTGGATATAGAGAGCATGATTAAGAGAAGGAAGGGTGATCTCAGCAAGAACTGCAGTGCCCTTTCAGCCTGTGTGGTGTTTCAAGGCAGAAGTTGGTTTTAATTCTACGATAGATGTTTCTGAGGTTTTCAGGAGCAAAAGCAAGCTGTCCAAATCCCGTGCTCCCCTTTGTACAGGTTTTGCTGAGACCACTCATCTTGCTCTCCTGAAGGCTCCATGTTCTCCACCGCTGTGCAGCACAGTGGCTTTGCTGCCTCTGCTCCAACAAGCCCCTAATTGCTCCTAGAGACACACACAGCAGCAGCTCCGTGGTGTTACCTGCAGCTGCCTGCTGCCCACTCACGATTACATGAAGCTCTTGCTGAGCTGTTGGATGCTTCTTTAGCAACTGCTGTACCCAGGTTTTTGGCTCAGCACCACTTCTGTAAGGTAGGCTGCTTTACCTCACCTCTGCCAGCTGCTGCCAGTGGAGATTCCCTGCGTTCATCCATCACAGTGACTTTGTGCTTCTAGAGCTGTTCCTCATATCATGGGGGCAGCCACCAAAATCAGTCCTTTCTTCACATCCCTGCCTCTTCTCATGCACCTCCTGTCCTCCTTGTAAAGCCTGGAGCTCCTCTGAGCCCTTCCAGGGCCTCCCATACTTCAGGGAAGAGCAGGAACGAGGGAATTCAGAATCACCTTTTATTGCAACCTCCATCTCGGAGTGATATGTTTCAGAGAAAAGACCCAAAAGCTTAGAAAGATCAGAGACTTTTGTTTTCAGAAGGCTGACAGGTGACACTACCCAGGGGTCCCTCATTTGGTTTAGGTATCATGAAAGCTTTGAATGCTTCCCCATATCAGCAAAGATGAACTACCCAGTATGCCCTCCTAACTTGGAGTCAAATAATTGTTTTCTATACTTTCCCAATCTAAAACATTAAGGAATGGTGGCAAGTAGAAGAGGCCTGCCAAGTAAATGCTGAGACTTTCCATTGTATGGTGAATGCAAATACACTTCTGCCCCTGTAAAGGCAGCCTGTGCTCATGGCGAATAACACCAGGCTATAGCAAATAGCTGTGCTGCAGCCATGGGACTACAGCAGACAGGTTCTACTCCAACTAAATCTCTCTCTGAATACTTAATGCAAAATTCAAAGCCTATTTCTTATTTAAATTCCTTGCCTTCCTAATTTGAAGGACATTAAGTTTTGGCCTTTGCTTTTAAGCAGATGGATGCTCATCATTTACTTGCATGGTCCCTTTTTGTGCCACCATATCTGTTAGGTGCAGGAAGAATTTGCATTAGTATTGAGGTAGATCAAAAGATTTTCTTTGCACATATGCTGCAAATAATGTCTTTTCCTAGGGGAAAAAAATACAGTACTTTCCAAATGCTTTGTGAGATGATCATGATCAGACTTAAAAAAGTATATATACACATATATGTACGTACATATGTATATATCCCCCCCAAAAGCAGCATCATATAAATGTGCACAGGTTCAGTATTTAAATATTTCTTCAAAGTTTGTTGTTTTATTTAAGAAACCAAAACCCCCACCACCTACCCACAAAGGTCATCCTAATTTATGGGAGCTCTACAAGGTAGCGAGATGACAGATAGGGAGGAAGGTGATCAATTAAGACATTAAGCATTTTGCACCACATGGACGCATCTGCATGTCAGCCAAATAATAAGGCCATCAGCTCATTTTCAGGGAGCTGTTGCCTACTTCAACTCAATCCTCAGATCAAAGAGAAAATGTCTGCTTGCATTTTCTAATCAGAAAGGGGATGCTAATTTAGGTTCCTTAATGTGTGGTGGTAAGAGACTTCTTCAATTAACTGAATTCTATAGCTCAGAAAATAAAAAAAGGGGGATACAAAGGGAGTCAGGCTGGAAAGGCAGAAGTTCTCATTAAACCAAAGGTCCAATATTCATTACCTCCAGCATCTGGGGCTAAACACTAAACATGGAGATCATCAAAGGGGGTTTAATGGGTTAAATTGAGAATATAATCTAATTAAAATATTAGATACGAGTAAATAGCTCTTTGATATTCATCTGAAGGTTTCATTAAAATAGGTACTTGAGGTTTGTATTAAGGGGGGATTATCACTTTTAAGCAGAAACAACAAATTGAGGTTCTCTAACCAGAAATGCTTCAAAGTGTTACTATTTAGTTAAAAAATAAAAGTAGAAAAGTAGTAACTGGCATGGCATGGAAACAACCAGCCTAGCTGGGTGGATTGTACTGCAGCATGCAGGTTCCACCAAGAGGGGCCATGTGCTGAAGATCCCAAAGGGGAGAAGACAGTAGGCTGGGGCAGCGGACAGTCCTGTCCCACAAGCTGCAAGGCAGATGTCCACTGTGCTTTTATATGCAAACCACTCTTCCATCAACCTGACCTACGTTTCCCACACTCAAGATGCTTCTTCCGCCAAGTTTCCCCCAAAGATGATGATGTACAACACAAACTTCTGCCTGTAAAATCAATCATAGAATTGCTCGGGTTGGAGAAGACCTTCAAGTCCAACCAAAATTCAGAAAAGCATATCAGCAAGGGAAAAAAACTAGAAATCAGATGAGCACACTTAAAATGCTGCTTATGTTACCATTTACTTTCTCAATATTTAGTAGAACTCATTCTAAAACTTTAAACTGAATAAACTTAAAGCAATCTATATTTGAATGGAATGGCAAATCAACATGTGAATGTTATAGCTCATAATTAAATAGGTCCGATATTTTTGCCTTGAAGATATCCCTATCATTTCAAGGCACTTGAGATATGAAGGGTTCTGAAAGCAGCTACAACTTGCTTCTCCTTCTCGTGTCTGCTTTGTAAAGTTTCCAAGGATGTAATTGGAGGTAAACTGGCTCCTTTTAAAGTTGGTAACAGAACTCTTTTCTCTTTCACTTCTTCATTTGACTGCCTTGCTGTGAAAGTCTTTGGTTTAGGAATCTTCTTTGCATATTCCAGTGCCTAAAAACATGAAGATTGGGGAAAGTGTGATTAAGAGAAAACCTGTTCAACATGTCAAGAAAGTGTGGTTGTTTCTTTGTTGAGCCAAATTAGAAGTTCCCCTAATTCCTGATCTTTTATTTCTGACAGTGTTCTGCATTAGATGCCTCAGTAGCAACTGCAGGAAGCCACTGCTATAGGCAAAATAATGCACCATGAGGAGATTTGCTTCTTGACATTTACCACTGGAGGCTATCTTACATAAAGAAACATACTGGTTTTCCTTTAAAAAGCATAAAGCAACACTAGTCCAGTCGCTAAACATCACTTCTTTCAATCTCATTAAGCTCTTGTTCTCAGCCCTACGTTGCAGAGTGTTCCGTGGGTTAATGTGCCAAGGACAAAAGCTGAGCATTCAAATGACATATTCTAAGAAACTGATGTACTGAAAGGCCACAAATGATGAAAGAAGTCTCGGCATAAAGTCTTTTGAAGGAATCCGAAGCCCTTTTGACATGTAGAGAATTCAGGTTCACCTCTTCATGGTTTACATGGTCTGAAAATGAATGTATGTAACTGAGGAATCCAACTGATAGTAAAATGAAAATCTTCTGTGTGACAGTTCTCATTCATCATCTCAGAGAAATATCTGGTGTGTTTTCAGCATCATATCGGTGAGCTGCTGCAGAACGGATCTGATAGACTATACACTATGTTCAGAGCTTTATTACTTTCTGCAAGAGGGAGAAGGGACTACCTTTGTTTGTGTATGCCATTGTCACGCAGTCAGTTGCTCCTCATTTAGGTTACTTCTGAAGGACAGTGAAGGCTAAAGTAATGTTGTATGGGCTTGAAAAATAAGGCCAATTACTGTAGCTATGCAACTGAAGTGCAAAGAGTTGTGATTGAGACTGACAGGGAGGTGGATAATAGACTAATAAGTGGATAGCTGTGGTCCATCAGAAGATTGCACTCTGTAGTTGCATGGCCTCTACCACTGATGTGAAGTTGCGAGTGTGCTGCACTGGATAGTGTTCCTGTAGGGGTCCTGCTCTCCTTCATTTTTCATGTCTGCCTTTCTTTTTCTGCGTGTAAAGTCCTGAGTCATTCTCTGCAAACATTTGACAAGAACTCTGCCCTTACCTTCTGTCTTGACACTGAAGATATGACCTTGGGTTTTGTAGGTAACCTCTGAACCAAAACAATGTTTTTCATGTTGTGCTCCTTAACTCGCTGTGCATACTCCTTTTGTTGCTTTAACTTCTCCTTCTGACAAAAGAAACAAAGTGTACGACTAAACATGGATCCATCAATGAAATACCTTTTTCCACTGGAGTCTTCCGTTTGTATCCCTGTTGCTATTTAAGCTGGCTGAGGCATTGATCGTTCCTCAGCAGAACGCAACAGGAAACCCTGATGAGTGTTATAGTTTTTTAGTCATTCTTCACATTTAAGAGCTTTTTCTTGGATGGTATTGAGGATAGAGCTCAACTGAAATGCAACGTGTCTTCAGTCTGAATATTTCAATGCATCAGTTCTGTTCTAAAATGGCTGTGCTAATTTCAGTCAGCTTTTGCAGTGACTTTAAATACCTCTCCGTTGGCTTCTGAGGCTCTGAATGACATGTTTCCTTTACTCAACTGATACTCTGTCTCTTTATGTTTCCAGCAATTCATTATGCTCAAATTCAGCAGCCTGCTCTACCTCGCTCCAGTGATCAGCCAATGTCAATGGTTTCCTTTCAGGGCAGTAATACCACATCAGCATGCCAGGCTCCACAAGTGTTATGGAGCTGTTAAAGACACACTGTGTCCCAGGCTCAGTCCATTCCAATCTGAGATCTCTAATCTCTCTCATTTATGGGAAATCATAGGAAATCATAGGAAATGACTCCAAAAGGATGATCGTTTTATCATACTTGCTTTCTGCTGTCCTACAAGCTTTCTCTAGAGAATTTCAAATAAAGCAACTGTTATCAGATTAACAGTCTCAAAGAATGGAGGATAGAGTTTGCAGCACTTCAGACAGATAGCTGCTACCAGAGGAAAACAGGTCAAATGATACCAACTGATACTTGCACCGTTTCCATTTCAACAGGGTGATAATACCTGGCACTAGCTTAATAGTAAGTAAAGTTCACCCAGCTGTTTTCTTCTTATGTTTACACTACTTATATCTTCTTTTACTTCCACCTTCAAGGTTAGGAAGCACTATCTTCTACACTGGGAATGTCAGTGCAACTCAGCCAGGTGAGTATATGATGTCCAGCTGCTCCCGTTGAACTAATGTCTGTTTTAGAGAGCTGAAATAATCCACATTACAACTGTCTTCCCTTCTATTTGAAATCTCTCCTTATGATCTTAAGCTAGACCTAGAGTCAAGCACACAAAATATAAGACAAACACAAACTGCTTCTCAGTGATAACTTCTCTGCCATTCTCCCTTGCCAAAGTTCACTTTGGTCAACTGAAACGCAGAGTGTTAAGACGGGGACCACTTACTTTTTCCTTGATTGCTTCATAGTCAGGTCCAAGGCCTCCAAGCTTCACGTCGAGATTGATACAGGCTTTTGAGCTATATGGCTGAAAAACACACCTCAGTGAAAGACTTCCCTTTAGATATATATATACTATTTCATTGATATAAAGCATAATTAAAACCAGTCGTGTAGTGGACACCAAACTCAAGAGCAGGATTCAACTCGCAGTCTCAGTGTTACTTCTGCCATGCTATGCAAAAAAATTGTGCACATGTTCAAGTTAAACTCAACTGCAAAGAAACTAAACCTGAGTGCTTAAACTTCTATTTGATGTGATGTTTGTATCAGCTATTCCTAATCTTCTGTGATACACCCAACCTTTCACTTGAGGTGCTGTGAAGAGCCAATCATTTAGAGGTATACACAGCGCTCACTCGCTTCTGCTGTATTTTCAAAGCCAAAACGTGCATGCAATGAGTATGACTGTGTTTGTTTATTACAAAAAGCTCTGTGAGACATAAACAGTTGTATTCTTGTGGCATTCCTCACACAGAGTGTGAGAAAGCTACTGAAAATACAGGACAAAAATAATTTTTTGAACTCAGGGGAACAGAAAGGGAAGGAAATCTGCCCTTCAGTTCTGATTGTTGTCCAACTAATTCTTCTTAGAGGCATTCAAGCAGCAATACAGAAACTGCCTCCTAGATGAAGCACATGAGTAATTACTCCAGCTTAGTTTGTCTGCCCTGAAATGTGGAGCTAACTTCTTAAACATTTAATTTGTCATGGATGCACAGGGAGACCCCTATGCTGTTCCACTGCATCTGTGTAACTGGTTACAGTATGAAATCTGAACACAGAGGAAAAACAAAAGGAAGCAGGTTTTAATAAGGACCACAGTGGGATTGTCAGCAGACCTGTAATAATGTTTATGCTGTTAGCCTTACAAATCCTCTAAGTTTGGTCTTGTTCAGTTTGATTCCCTTGGAAACCAAGAGATTTGAGTTGGATAGCAAATGAGCATGACCAGGATAATGGTTTGTTCAGATCTGAAGCCTGGCTACCTGCTGCTTTATACAAACAGCTTTATTCTAAATCATTTTATCACTGATTACCCGAAAGGACAAACACTGTTCTGTGTGTTCTTAGAGATAATCAAGTCTCAAAGTGATGGAGGTAGAGGTGGCGAACTGCCTCGCTCTCTAGATTAAAATGATTTGGTCAGGAAAAACACCAGTAAATGTCTTCATCTTCAGTGTCTGTTTCTACCTTTGTTCCTTCATTTTTAATGCTCTAGGCAAGTCATCGTGTGTTCATGTGCTTTCTCTCTGTAAGAATGAAAAAGTTCTCATTTCTCCTTCCTTTTCTTATTTTTAGTAAAGATCTTTGGATTACCAAGAAAAAAAATTATTAATCAGAGGAGAAAGTAGAAATGTACAGTTCTCTAATCTACATCTATTTGCTTACCTTCTTGCAGACTTTCTGCTGTTTTTGCTTTTCCGTTTGCATGAGATAGCCTTTAGAGTTGCTTTGACTTTTTTTCACTTGATTTCCTTCATCTCTCTCTGGATCTACCTTTGAATCACTTTCTACGTGGGGTATTAGAGGTAGAAGCGGGCTGAACGAGTTCAAGTCATTAGCTTCTCTCAAGCAAGACATTTCTTGGTTCTGTTGCTCCATAGTTTGTGTCAGCTGGGAGACTGTACAAAAGGCTGCTGGTGAACTGTGAACAGAAGCTTGGGAAGGCCTCAAAAAAGAAAAAATATCTTTATTTGTATACAGCAGATAGTATAACAAGTCATCTGTACAAAGAATGATCCTTGCTCACAGAAGCTAATGGGAACAAAAAAGTGGACATGTGGGAATTTCACAGTGACTGACTTTGCTTGCATCCAAGTTCATAGAAACTGAGTCATGTGAACAGAAAAAAATTAGATGGGGAAATGTTCAGCCTTACGTAAAGCTAGCTTAAGTCAACAGAAACTGCCTTTACAGGACTTTGGATCATGCCTGCTGAGTACTGAAATAATTAATGCTTTGTCTATCTGAAATTCTACATAGCTGATTTTAGATTGTCATGCCCTTTACCATGTCAGTACTGTCCAGTCTTTGTTTCCAGAACTTGTGCACAAATATGATTAACTCCTACAGCAATCAGCAAAACTCCTACAAAGTCAGCAAGAATGTGTCTGTCTATCCACGATGGCAAATAGGGACAACTTTCAAAACTTGCGTGGCAGGCCAAAATTGGTGCTAGAATGACCCTAGATATTCACCCTACAAGGCAAGTTTTGATATAACTCTATGCAGATAGCACTAGCCTTAAGTTTATGCACAGTACTCTTTGCCATCTGTTTTTCAAACTTCCCCCTCTAGACTTCAGGGGAAAACTTTCAACTGTGGAAAATTCTGTGCGCAAGAGAGCATGAAGTCTAGGACTGTCCTCTTCCAAGAACACATAGAAAATCAATAGTTAGAATGAGTCTTAAGTTAGTAGTAATCTACAGAGGTAGGTTTGAACCAAAGAATTTTGACTTTTGGACCTTAAAAAAAACCCATCATTTTCTTTATCCAGTTGTTACCAGGACACAGTTTCAGCACACATACTTACCATAAATTACTGGTAGCATAAATGTGTCTTTTGCAATCCTGAGGCAATACTTGATCCTTTACCATTTCTTGATGGTTAGCATTAAAAGTAGAAGAACTCTTCTTTTGATTTGGATGTGCTTGACCACTGGTACTGCCAACTCTTGGGGAAAATGGCGCAGCGGTATGGTTGTGTAAATGTTGCTGGCCATGTGGAAGTCCATTTGGACGATCAAGCTGGCAATTCTTGTTCCTCTTTCTAGTACACGCTGGGAAATTATTTAAGCAAGTATCTGAATTTGCTGCTGTATTAGTGTCAGGGCCAACAGAAGGATTTGGGTATAGCCCACTCCGCAGTGCACTGCTGTTGTCTTGTTCCACTGCCTGCATGGGAGCAGTCTGAAATTCTGACATCTGGTGTTGTCTGTAGTGCCAAGACCTTGGTTTTGCTGGTCTTTCTGTTGGCTGATGGTTATCACTCCTTGAAAGATCTCTCCCCTTGAGATTCTGTTTGGATTTTACTTTGTTTCTTTGGGACCACTTCTTCTGATGATCCTAAAACAAGTAATCAAAAGTGGAGTTCAGTGGTTGCTCTTTTATATGTTCATTATGATCAACAAAATGCAAGTGTATAGGTAATTTGCCTGTTACAGTGCCCACAGTCTCAACCCGAAAGGAGTTATAGCAATGTTTTGTAGGGCTGAATGAATACTGGGTGAAAATTAATGTTAAAAGTGAACTGTTAACATAGGGTGACATGTTAAAGGGAAAGCATCTGTTTCCTAAAGTCCAGAATGGTAGGACAACAATTTCACTCTGTGGTATTTGTAAGGTTTTGGATTAAGGAAACGCATTCTGATGGAAGGGCCCTTAAAGAGACCGAGGTATAGTTATGTAACCCTGACTCAGTCATTATACGTGTGGCTATAACAAGTGATGGCCTGGCTAGACTTAATCCAAAATTAATAAAAAGTATGCATCTCTATTTGAGAACAGCACAATAAATGTCATTCAGCTTCTGAGGGACAATGCATAATGCCACTTTAAAGCTCTGCTCAGTGGTCTGAGACAAGTTCTGAAGCAGAGCACTAAAAAAAATGGGTCCTTACAGATGCAGAGCATATCTGAGAAATGATGCTCTGGTAAATACTGAGTGAGGGAGCTTCATCTGAAGGAGGTGCAAAACCAGGTGCCCTTAAAAAGACAGACTACTATTTTGAACCCTGTAGACAAGAGGTAGCTCACTGTCGGCCACCTGGGGAAAACATTTCGGAAATCAAAGCAGTTCTTGTCTTTTAAATTGTACCAAATTTCATAAAAAGATGGCTATATACACCCTGTTAGATTGGTCCACAACAGAAACAAAATTATGTCAATGATTTAAATGATTTCACTTCTAAGCCAAGCGCTCCTCCCTGCCCTGTGTCTTGAAAAATATTATCTAAATGATAAGAAAAAAATTAAGAATTTAAGCACACCAGGACTGCTGTATTCAGCTAAACCAACACGCTCTAAAACTGGGATTTATTCAGTGCTTTCCAATTACAGCATCCTGTGTTGCCCATTTTGAGGAAAGGCATGGCTTTCCTTCTAGGTAATACACAAATCCATTCTCAGTCCATTTAATCTTTGTCAGCACTACAATCCTCCATTTCATCCTCCTGTCTCTCTAGGGTTCTTTTGTTAGCAACACTTGCAACTACTGCATAACATATGCACTCAGAATAACTACTTAATGGTAGGTATTAAATCCACATACAGAGAAGCATGTTTTGGCAAAAGCTTTAGCGCTGGGGAATCCTGACTCCTGGTGCCAAGATGATGATTTGTTAACTCGACCTCTGCTGTAATGATTAGTGCTCTGCCATACTGTGCCAACGGTGGAAAGCATGAGCTACTGCCAAAATGAGACCAGGCCAGTGTTTTCCCATTTAAATGGGATGAGGAGCCCTGCAAAATACCTCCCTCACTCTGAAACTTCAAATTTAAGGCACGTCTTAATACAAACAGCAGCAAAAAATCTTGTTTGCTCTTTATAAAAGTTCAACTTCTACTCTTAAGTGAACAGTGAGAAATTTGAACAGTCTGCTGAACTACTTCAAATTTAATACAAGGACATTTACTAGGTTTATTAATAATAATTCCAGTTAGCTTGAATTTTTGGTTCTAAAATCCTTGTTTTTTTTCCACCAGTGATGACAACCTGGTCTCTTCATTGCTCCAAAGGCAATCCTATCATATTGGCTTGAAAGGTCAGCATGAAATAGATCTGTAGTAGGTTACTGAAACAACTTCTACTTGTAACACTTTCTATGGCCACCCCTTGATGTTTGCTGGGGGTTTATGGGACAAATAATGCAACAGCAGTTGAGTTCTAGCTCAGAATCCTCACAACTGGGGAAATACTACAATATACAGAATAAGCTACATTCTTGTTGTGATGAGCAGATTTACACCTAAGAATATAATGTAATTAATTGGTACTCTCAAAGTAATGAGCTTACAGCTTGAAATAGTCAAACTTGCACGCTTTGACAAATACATTTCAATTACTGTGTTCTATCAAAAAGGAACCTTGAGCCGCTGTGAATTCAGGCACCATTTGTCTTCGGGGCGCATTTTCATGTTTGGGTATGGCAAGGCACTCTGAACTGGTTCCTCATCAACAGTTTTAGTATTTGCAACCTAAAAAAAATAGAATGTTTATGGCCACATGCTAATACAGCCTAGTCAGAATGAAGGGTCTAAAGGTTTTGGAGGTGGATGAGAAATAATTTGACTCCTAGTAAAGTTCAAATGGTAAAGTTAGGTATTATGTAATAGATAACAAGAAAATGAAAGGCTGAAAGAACAAATGAAAAGCAAAGGGAAAAAAAACCCACATTATTAACAGTAGTAGGATAGCAGGGAGTATTCCTTTACTTGTAGAGAGAGAGGGGGGGAAAAGAAACCTGCATTTTAGGAGGTGAGAGATTGGGAGAACTAGAAAAAGGCAGGCAGCGCCTATTGCTGAGCTTTCAGGGGAACTTACTGCCCCAAATGGCGATGCAGATTCTATTAGCTGTCACTAGATAAGTTAACAAATTGAAAGTTACCACGTAGGTTTCCTGAACCAAGGATAGATGCAGCTTGGCAGCCAGCAAGATGTTTTTGGTGGAACCGACTGCCTCACTGTATTGATGGTTTACTGGGCAGGTAAAGCATACTTCTACATTATCTCTTTGAAAGAGGAACAGGACACAACCTCTGCCAGCATTTTTTGTGAACTATTCTATTAATACCAATCAAATTGAGAAAATGATCAAATGAAATTGCATTTTGAGCATCATAAGCTGTGTAATGCCTATTCTGTTAAATTGAGGCCCATAATTGCTTCTCTACTGAAAAGATACAACAAAGACAGCAATCATGGCATGTCATTATCCCAGACTAGAAAACCGGCCTTTGCAGTGAGGACTTCAAAGGCTTGTGGTTCTCGAATTGCATTTGGCTGCTATTGTTGTAGCGCAGGCAATCTTGATTAGGTGTTTACACTGAGGTAAGGCGCAGTGCACAGAGAGTCTGAGTGCCTTGGTCTAGAGCCATTAAAAAATTGTACATTATGTTCCTTGCTTTGAAGTAAGGGGCTTGTAGGTAGGAAAGCAACTCATATTGAGTACAGCTGAGCTAGATTTGGCTGCTACTTCTCTCTGTCTGCCTCTCTCTCTCTCTTTCTCTCCGTCCCTGAAATTCATCATCAGGTTCTTAAAGAATCAGGCAGCACTGCAAAGAACTTGGTGCTTTATAAAATGCTATATAAATTAGAAAACATACAGATCAACGGGCATTTATAGTATGTTTTGGTACATACAGCCTGCTGTCTGTATGCACAGAGGTAACATCTGTAAATCCTGCAAGAACAAGGCTGCAAATATTTTACCTGATACTACGTCAATTGAGCAAACTTGTATGCAATGTACTTGTTTCAAGTGTCCACAACTATTTCATTTCCACAGTGCCTGACACCTAACAGCAGTTACACCAATAAAAAAGCTAAAAAGTCCTTCAAAGCTCAAAATAATCCAGTATAGGATAAAACTACACTCAGAATGTCTTCTGCATTTCCAGGAGGCCGCACATGGTTTGTTGGCTTCTCTCTGCAGAGAATAAAAATGCTGTTTTTGCACTTTTGATAGTTTTCCAGGTCAGGCAGTTGGCCTAATTGAGAAGACTTAACTGCTGAGTTGAGAATCATGAGCCTTGAGACAACGGGCCAGCTTTGGTTAACAGGATGCTCCTACCAGGCCTTCATGCACTCCTCCAACAAGACAGAGGAATGGATGTCTTGATTAAGAACAAGAAAGGCAAGTATTCCTTCCTGTGCTTATTCCCAGCAAATACAAGGCTAGCTGGCCAAAAATGGTGATGGTGATGCTGTTGCTGCTCTATCATGTGGTTGAGGACAGAAAAACACCTTTCTGTGCACATGCAGCCTGCCTGGCTCCCACCTGATGGCTACCTCAGCAAGGTAATCTTGGCATACAGTTCTGATTTTAGCAGTGTTGGGTTTGTTGTTGTTGTTTTTTTCCTACTACACATCCTTCAAAAAACATCTACACCACAAAGTCCTGATCCCTGGCTCCAATACTTGCACATGAATCATGTTAAGAATTCCCCATATAGTAAACATAATCATATCAACACAGCTTTAATTAGCAGCCGTCTATGCTAATTATTTTTACCATCAAGTAA
Organism: Bambusicola thoracicus; assembly: GCA_002909625.1. Taxonomy (NCBI): domain Eukaryota; kingdom Metazoa; phylum Chordata; class Aves; order Galliformes; family Phasianidae; genus Bambusicola; species Bambusicola thoracicus. Next base: position 4,443 of record PPHD01010757.1, on the reverse strand, counting down.
ATTATAACTGAAAAAAACACAAATGCTTTTAACAGCTCTGAGAGAAAAGAGCATGTCCACTGTTGCTTTCATTGTAATACAGTCAGCAGATGCCCTCTAGTGTTGTGTCAACCACTCATTAGCCACAAAAGTGTCATAAGTTTCTAGTTTTGCAAGTGAATAATTTTCTGCTTTGTAACTCATAGAGTGATTCACTGACTTCTATATTGTTATTATGCATAATGTGCAGCAAGTAAAAGCAACAAACTCTTGTATAATTGTTCATTAGGCACTGTTATTACATTTCCACTTAATCCTTAATGCAGTGTTTGACATTTCACAGTCAATCATAAGAAGGCCAAGCCCTTACAACCCAATTACAACATATTACCAGTATTTACTGATTGATTCCAAATACCAGGTTTGGTCTGGGTGAGAAAGCAAGTAGGGTAATGGGCTGCCTGAGCGCTCAAATTCACATCTTTCCTGGATACTCCTAAATGTGTGACACTAAATGACAGCAGTAAGCCCTTGAAAGCAGCGTATTACCAAATTCATGTCAGCCAAGCTGAGGAAAATCTGATGCTCCAAAAAATAAGGTACAATGTGGAATCTATAGGAAAGAAGACAGCATTTCTTTTAGGAACTATTGAGAGATTGCTTCCGTGATGATGCAGATATGCTTCGTGGCCAGGAATATATGGGGCACCAATAGGTGAACCAGATTCTCATAGGACATCCTAAGTTCTGAGTTGCATGATAGTCTCATGCAAACCTGTAAGATCATACAGATACTCTATTTCAACAGCAGGCTTTGGTTTATAGCAGTTAGAAGTTGCCAAAGTTACCTACCTGCTCTTGACGAACTTCTTCCTTTTTGCCGTGTAACTGAAGATAGGATTTGTTCTTGTCTGTACGCAATCCTAAAGTCCGCTTGTTTCTTTCCACAAAGTCTTTTTTTGCTCTCTGGGGTCGATCTTCTGGAATTTGAAGAGCAAAAGCACCGCTGTATGTACTAGGACTATCTTTCAAATAATAGCCATCTGAAGATTCACTCCCTCTGGTATGTAACCTAAAAGGTTCACTGCAGACGAAGGCATTTGGCTCATGAAAGCTTAGTAATTCTGTACCAAACTCAGAGAATGACTCCTGAAACTCTGCCTCCTGTTGATTCTTTTCTTCTGAGGAATGGAGGTAAAATGAATCTTGGGAAAGGTCCACACTGCCTCCTTCAGCAACATGGTGTGTTTTTTCTACTTCACAAAATTTCGCTGCCTCTTTGGTGCTCCTCCAGTTAGGATTGTACTTGAGGCTGAAATATTTGTCTACAGGCTGCTGTTCCCTATTTAAAACAGAGATGTAAAATTATTCACGTATAAATTGCATACATTCTACATTTCTCAGTGTACAATTCGAGTCCGCAAGTGTTCTGCAAACACAACCAACCACACCAGTTTGGTGCATGCAGTGGGGCCACTGGTGGGACCACGACCACAACAGTTCTATAAAACACGTTTGAGTACAAAATGTAGGCAGGACCTCCTTTTCATATTTAATTTCCATTATCACTGAATGATAAATTGGCCTGACATTCAGACCACAGTGGTATACAGCCTTGATCCTAAAGTTAGGACGGATATTTATAAGCACTAGCAGAATCAGCTAAAAGATAAAACAACCGTATCTTACTGTTTCCATTCTGATTATGTCACCTACAAAACACAGACTGCTGTGTAAAACAGAAGTGATGTACCTGCTAAGACTCCACTCTCAAATCTCAGTAGAACTAATAGTGACTGCCTAAGCTGAATTCTCTAAACGGCAGCATAGCCAATCACATTAACATTTCCACAAATCATTTGTTCCTCCTTTCTCAACTGGTTAACTATATACCAATATTTCAAGAGGCTCCTAAGTATCAAGAACGTCTGTTTCTCTAGCAATGCTTTTCATTTCAGGTAAGCACGGTGGTATCCTGTGTACCAGAGATGATTTACACTAGTGAAAATATTATTATTTATAGTTCTTGTACACTGCAGGTAAACAAAAATAGGTGACCATATCTTGAAATGAGTATAGAAATATTTGATACAATTGTAATGATTCAAATAGCAGAGTATAATGCTAGAGAGTTCTATTGTGCTGAAATGTGTGCACAGCAGCTCAACAGGATTATGCAGGCCAGGTCACCGCACGGGAACAAAATGAGTGTGAAGAGCTCCTTCATCTCTAATCATCTGCAGACAAGAAGTGCATCTTTTATTCCACCCCCCAACTTGATATAAAGGTTAGATGGACTCTGTACTCATCAACAAAAGTGTGGGACGTAGACAACAGATGCAGCGTTTCCTCTTCAAATTCCGAGGTTAGTAATGGATGTAGAGAGGGGGGTTCATATGCATATGCTGTGATATTTGCTCTGGTTAATGGACTGTATTTGAGTACTTACTAGGCTAAGTTCAAACAAAATAAAATCAAATTTCCATTTAATGAAGAGCCCCACATTCAGCATAGTATTCAGTCAAAAAAAATTACTAAAAATTAGAGCATGTTTCTAGTACAATTAACATCATTTGCACTCACAATAAAATGTTCAATAACTGGCCATTTTGCCTGTTGAGGACGTGAATAAAAGCATGCTATTAATCATTTAGTCTTCATTTGTTTGCCACTTTATTTTAAGTAGACAATTAAATTGAAACTGCACATTATTATTACTTCAGGTTTAATTTAATCCCTTTAAACTTGAGAATTACTCCCAATTTACAGTGTTAAACCTTTCATGCATAAGACAGCAAATTTGATTTTATTTATGTAGCAAGTTAATGCTTTCCTAAAGAATGTTTAATGATGGTAACACTTAATTTCAGATTTATGCAGTTTTAAGAGCAAAACTGTGTTTTTTCAACCTATCAGCTTTTGCCTTCATGCTTGCTTACAGACAGTGACCTAGTTTGCTCAGCACGGATCTTTCTCCAGGAAATGAAAGGAGGATGTGTTTTTCTTTGTGTTTTCTCTGTGTTTTCTTTCTCCCCAATTCCAGCTCCAGAAATCCTCTTGCCCACGTTCTCAAAAATGCCACACAAACCATTGGCCACTTCCTACCTTCCTGCTTGCCTGCTTTAGATGGAAGTGAAAGGGTTTGTAGCATGAGCATCCATATGCAGAGCCTAGAGCCTATAAAGTCTGTGAGGGATGTTTGCTCTCCATCTTAACCTCCTGCACTGGTGTTTTAGCCAACGTGATAAACAGCTGGAGAAATGGGTATAATGATTACGAATGTGGATAAGACACAACAGTTGTTTTGCACATAACTTGGTCCTTGGGTGTTCTAAGTAGCACTTTAGTGATCTAAGTTGTTTTTGAATGTGTACCCTGAGGAATATAAGGTTTTAAAGGGTCAGAACAACCATGCCCATCTACTGACAGCCTATGCCTTACCTTCCGTCACTCTCTTTCTTTGGCACTCTGTGTGTATACTGCACTGTGGCATACTTAGCTCCTTCTCGCTTCTCTGAACTCATCTTCTCCAAGCTATCTTCTTCCTCTAAGCTGTCATTCTCCAGCTCCCCAGCACTCAGTCCTACCAGCTCATCATTAGCACGAATCCGCTGCTGCAGTTCTAACTGATACTGCCTTTCCAGAGCAAGGCTTTCAGAATCGGAGGCCTGACAGTCGTGCAGCTCTGAGCCGATGCTCCCTTCACTTGCAGGCGATCTTTTCAAACTCGCAGGATGAAAGCGCGGCTGTGTGGGCTGGCTCTGAGGAAAGCCTTCCTTACGCACGTGGACAGTGTATGGAGAAGAAACCGTAACGTATTCTGTAGCTGAGGCGTCCATGCCGTGCTGGGCACTGATGGTTTGCACCAACCCTGCGTTTGGAAAACAGGAAAGTGAACCAAAGAGGCCGTACAGCCACTGAAGAGGTGTGTGTTAGTGTGGAGTTGTGGCAGTGATCTTCTACAGTCAAAACGTTTATCCTCACCCATGGCATGGACATTCCTTTAAGTCGTTAATATCAAGGAATGCATGACTTTGTAACATTTGCCTTAAGGTGATGTATTACTGGTAACAAAGCTAATCAGGCACAAAAATGCTTATGGAAAAGAAAACAAACCTAAAGCAAAGCAACGAGAGCCATCTGACAGCTGCAGAGAGGTACAAGAAGCGGTGAGTGCTCCCTTTACCCAACTCCTTAGGCTTGGCTGTCAGACGCAGTGAGAAGCCCACAAACGCTTCTGGTTAGTTTCTTTCTATTTGACTGCATGAAAGCGTTCCCAAATCATCTGCATCCCTGGATCGGATAGCGGAGGAAAGGGTGGGCTGGGAACAGCCCCTCAGCGGCCTGCACTCGCCCCGCTGCCCCTCGCTCCGCAGTGGGCTGGGCCGCGCCGTCGCCATGGTTACGGCGGAGGACGCGACGCGGCACCTACCAAGTGCCGACGGGGGGGGGGGGGGGGGGGGG
>PPHD01010756.1:0-10459 GCA_002909625.1 Bambusicola thoracicus | reverse complement strand
TTCTGGTCCTCTGTATATATAGTGCTGTGACATTGCTGTTCTTGCAGCTCCAGCCCTGTTAGCCTTTGGGTGCTGCCTGCCCCTTCCTGGGGAGAAAGGGCTCACGGGGTGTCCCCCCCTCTGTCTTTGTGCTACTGCATGACAACGGTCATGCAAGGGATGGGGAGGGTGACAGCGCTCTGCTTCCTCCCCAGCACCCCCCNGGGGAGAAAGGGCTCATGGGGTGTCCCCCCCTCTGTCTTTGTGCTACTGCATGACAACGGTCATGCAAGGGATGGGGAGGGTGACAGCGCTCTGCTTCCTCCCCAGCACCCCCCACCTTCACGGAGACACCACCGCAGTACGTGGAGGCAAAGGAGGGCAGCAGCATCACCCTGACCTGCATGGCATTCGGCAACCCCAAGCCCATCGTCACCTGGCTGCGAGAGGGTGAGCTGCTGGCCGCCGGCCCCAAGTACCAGGTGGGTGCCATGAGGGTCCCCCCCGCGGGTCCCTTGCAGTGGGGATGGGATGGATGATAGTGCACACGGTGGCTGAAGCCAGTCTTGCTGTCTCAGCACATTTCCCTGCTTCCCAGCAGTGGGAATGGGGGGGGGCGTTGTGCTGGCTGGGCTACTGGGGGCTGTGCTGCTCCCTTCCCCCAGGAGAGGGTGAGGGCTGAGACCTGCGGATGTGGTGGCTGCAATGGGGTGAGATCAAATGGTTTGTGCCGGGGAGGCTCCCCCCAGCCCTGTTTCCCATCCCATAGGCTCCCACTCCTCTCCCGGGCAGAGATTCCATCCGAGCCATAATTGGTAAATCAGGCATTGGAATCAGCGCAGGCACTAATGAGAGTAATTAGGAATCATTTGTTACTAATTGAAATAGAAGGATGAGGCAGAATGAGCGGCAGGGAGGGAGGCTGCCTGGGAGCGCGGCGCTCGCTGGCGGGGGGATGCTGCAGCCTATGGGGGTGACAGTCCCCATCCATCCATCCTCTGCACGTCCTCAGCCAGGCCAGGGCTGCCGGGCAGTGCTGGGGGCAGGAATTTGGGGGCCACGGTTGCACTGTGACCATTGACAAGGGTGTGTGTGGGGGGTGGGGAGCTTCTCGTGGTCGCACGCCCTGCAGGGACACCGAGCAGTGCCCATGGGATCGTGATGCCCACTGAGCTCCGCGCAGAGTGCAGCGCTGTTGTTGGGAAGCGCTTGGCAGGAGCAGAGCAGTTAAGAGTCTGCTGTGCGTCAATCACTCCTGCAAGAGATGAATGCGTTGCGAGAGATGAATACATTGCGAGGCTTATTTTTTTTTTTATTCTTATTTTTTCCCCCTTGGCGTCGAGCAGAGATGTGTGTGTTGGTTTATTAATATCGGCGTCTCGCAGAGCGGGGAAACCCATTTCTCAGCCGGCTCTACCGGCGGCCTCAAATCCCATCCGTTGTCCTCTTGTTGGCTTTGGGGGTGCGGGGAGGGAGCGAGCATCCCGCTGGTGGGCTCTGTGTGGTCCCCGCACGCTCTGTGATCCCCTCTGGTTGCACGCAGGTGAGTGATGGCAGCCTGACGGTGCTCTCTGTCAGTCGGGAGGACAGAGGTGCCTACACCTGCCGGGCATACAGCATCCAGGGGGAGGCTGTGCACACCACGCGCCTGCTGGTCCAAGGTGAGTGTCCTCGGGGTCCCCAGGAGGCTTTGGGAGCTGGGACATCCCTGTGTTGTCCCCATTCGTTACGTGGACTCAGTTGTCCCTGGGAAGATCCCAGCCCTGTCCCCATGGTGTGGCAAGGTCCGGGGTTAGTCAGTGGCACAGCTCGGCCACAGCACACTGCCACCCCCCTGCCCACAGCCTTCCATTAAAAACACCATCAATAAATAAACAAAGGAGGAAATGAAGCCCAAACCCCAGACATATAAATGACATCGGGGCTGCCAGCTCATTGGTGGCACAGAGAGCAGGGTTAGGGTTGGGCTGGGATCCCCGGCAGCACCAGTATGTACCTCATCCCCTGTGCGTTGCAGTGGGAGATGTTTGGGTTTGGGTTGGGGTCCTTAACACCAGGGCTGATGTGAATTGCCAGCATGGCTCTGCATCCCATCCGTAGGACAGAAATGCATTTAATTGGGGCACTCCGGTGGCCACGCTGTCATCTCAATGAAGCAGCTGTGCCGATTAGCAGCCGGGCCCTGATTGCAGCTTGGTTTTGTTTGGAAAGCAGGGAAAGATTGAGAATGTCACAGAGCGCCTTGTCAGATAGTGGTGATACATGGCCAGCCTCCTGCTCCTCTTTATTAGCTAAGTCTTTAATTAGGTCTACAGATACCAGTAGGGAGAGGAGCTTGAGGGGTCCTGGCATGGGCAGGAGGATGTGTTTGCAGGGAGATTGGCCCCAGCCTGGTCCCTATGGGGGGTGATAGAGACCAGCCCCAGCCTGGTCCCATAGGGGTGATGCTCTCCTCCCCCAGGACCTCCCTTCATCGTTTCCCCTCCGGAGAACATCACGGTGAACATCTCTCAGGATGCACTGTTCACCTGCCAGGCCGAGGCGTACCCTGGGAACCTCACCTACCTGTGGTACTGGGAGGAGGAGAACGTCTACTTCAAGAAGTGAGTTTGCAACGCATCCCACGCTGGTGCTCTCCTTGCTCCCTCGCTCCTGGCATCGCTGCTTCACTCCATGCTCCTCCTATAGCTTTTCTCCCCTCTCTTCTCTCGCAGCGACCTGAAGCTGAGGGTGCGGATCCTGATTGATGGCACGCTGATCATTTTCCGGGTGAAGCCAGAAGATGCTGGAAAATACACCTGTATCCCCAGCAACAGCCTGGGCCGCTCGCCATCCGCCTCTGCCTACCTGACGGTGCAGTGTGAGTGCAGTGAACCCTCATGGGTGCTGTGAGGTGCCTGCTCCCTGCTGTGCCTGGGGGCATCCCCTGGGTGCTGATGCTCCAAATCTCGCATCTTTAGGGCTGGTCTGATGCGGCTGCGTAAGGCTGAGAGCATCTCTGTGTGCTGGAGGGGTGTCCTGGGTGCCACCCCTAAGTGGGATCGGTGCTTGCCTTCCTAAAAGTGGTTTATCTCCTCTTGCTGCTGCTCCCGTGGGTGCTCCCGATTGCTGTTCTTATTGCTTGGGCATGGAAACGCCAAATCAGGGCTTTTAACGCCAAATACCTGCTTGTATTTTCTAGGTATTTATCATAGGTTGCGTGGATTTCTGTGAATTTGTAGCTGTGCATGGAGTAGTTTCAGGCAGTAACTGATCTAAACAAACGCAGAACAGCTCTGAAAGGAGCATTGCTGCCCACGCCTGTTCTTTCAGGCTCCCCCTGCTTTAATGGGTAGTGTGCCACGAGCGTCCTATGGCATTCGACAGTAATGGTCCAAATTGCTAGCTTTGCAATTGCAGTATTGCTCTGCTGTAAGAGACTGTAGCGATTTTATTTTATAATGAAAGATAGGCTCGAGCAAGCTGGGCTTGAAGCACGGTTCCCAATGGCCTTACAGCTTGTGTCTGCAGCCCCACTGCTGGTAAATGCCACGCGATGGAGAGCCCGATGTGCGCTGCCGTATGGCGTGCCCAAAGGGGCAGAGTGCACGCATAGCTGGCGCAGAGCTCGTGCTGACCCAGACTGGAGCACAGCCAGCGCCTGGCAGAGCCTCTCGATCCCATTACCGTCTCCAACCCCTTGATTGCATTTCTGAAGAGGTCAAGTTAAACGCGGTGGGGGATAAAGCTGGGCCCATATGCACCGCTCTGTAAGCTGGGTTACGGTGTCAGTGTGGGGCCGCCTGGTTTTGGGGAGCGCTCGTGTGCACAGCTCTGTGCTGCTGGGGGGGTCTGGGTTGCTTTTGCCCCTAAGAAAGCAGCGATGGGAAGGATCTGAATTCTCACGCCAGGCTTCAGCTCTGCGCTTTTGACCCAGTTTGCATTTCTGCACCCCAAAAGTGATTCCATCCCCTTGTGCAGCGTAAGCCCTGCTAGGAGTTTCCCCTAACCTCGTGCTGCTGCTGTCTAGACAAGATTGTAGAAATACTCGCTCTTCCCATTAAAGTAACTTCTTTTTTTTTTTTTTTAAGAAAGCTTCTTATTAAAGCAAGTCTAGGTTCTCTCCAACCCACTCGCACTTAATTAAAAAGCTCTTAGAAGTGCTGTTAATGACACGTTCTAGACTCGAGGATTGCGAGACGCCTTCCCGTGTGGGCGGTGAAACGTGGGGAGGTTGGAGGCATATTTTAAGCATTTGCATCCCGTTTGGAAGGGTGGAGGTGGCTGATTTTTCCACGCAAGCCGGCAGCAATTAGGCACAGGCTGTGAGTGCAAACAAACAGGAGGGAAACAGCTCCGGACAGCGGGTCCCTGCTGTGCTCTGAGTGCTGCGCTTGTGTGGTTAAAGGTTCTGGAGTTGCTGTACTGGAGTTGTTTCCTATATAAACAGCAAGAGTGGTGTTGTCCCCTTAGGAGACACCTGCAGACTTGCCCACAGCCTTTTCTTCTTGGCGTGCGAAGTGAGCTGTAGGGCAGGTGGGTGCCTTGCTTGATGCGTGTGTCACCTTGCGTGTGTCCTGCAGGCTGAGGCTGTGCTGATGGAGCAAGTCGGTCTGGATGTGCCCAGCAGATGCATTTAGCATTTTGTTTTAGATGCAGCTTTTAATGAGCTCCAGGTAGGAGCGCTCCGGGTGCAAGCAAAGCCTCACAGAAATGCCGGGTATTAGAATGGATTTGAGTGCATAGCAAGCCTGGAGATAACAGCCTGTGGGAGCTGGGGGAGCATTTGGGTTTTGTACTCATTACACAAGCGATGTGATCCTCAGGAGCTGGGTGGTGGCTGGGCTGATGGGCTGCTTCCCAGTGCTAACACACTGCTGCTGCTGTCCCAGATCCTGCCCGCGTGGTGAACATGCCCCCCATCATCTACATTCCCATTGGGATCCACGGTTACATCCGCTGCCCCGTGGAGGCAGAGCCCCCAGTCACACTGGTCAAATGGAACAAGGATGGCCGGCCCCTGCGCATCGAGAAGGTGAGCAGCCTGGGATGGGCGGCAGGGAATGGAGTGGCTGCTGTCCCTGCATGGCATGTCCTTGCCTTGGACAGGATGGATGGTGCTGCTTTACCTTATCAGCAGCTTTGCTCTGAGTTAATTCAGGTGCCTGCAGACATACTGTCTGTCTCCCGGCCTTCTCAAATGACCTTTTGATGGCTCTGTGTTCTTCCAAGGGCAGCTAATGGTTAAAAGACCCTTTTAACAAGTCTCCATCATCCTTTAATCATCGTTTGATGTTCTGAGCCATTAAATATTGAAGGAAAACACTCCATATTTTAATTTTTTTTTTGTTTAAATATTAACGATTGGGCGTTTTTATTTGGTTTAAACCTGCTGCTGATGTGGGCTCCTTGGTGCCACCAATCCTTGGTGCCCCTATTGCTCAGCTGCATTTCCCTCTGGTGGGGATGCAGAAGAGCCTGAGTGGAGACTCGTGGTCCCCCCAGTTAACAAAAGGTGGGAGCTGGGTCCTGGAATTACCCCAGCCTGTGACACAGGAGGCTGTCTGGTTAATAAATGCCCAGCAGGAGAGCGCCTAAAGGAAAAAGCAACATCAGTGCCTTTGGGTACATATTTGACAATAGTCGGAAGGGACCTACAAAGATCATTGAGCCTATCTGTTTCATCTGGGGTACGACAGACTGTCCATGAGCCCTTTGGGTTACTTGAAGAAGCCTGATCATCTACGAGGGGGAGAACAGCAACGAGATGAATATGTGTCATCTGTGTGCTCAGGGCTGGGAAATCCTTCCCAGGGAAGGACAGGGAGTGAGATGCTGGCGGGGATTCAGACTCCGTGGGTGGGATTTGTCTCACCTAATTTTAGGTGTCTCCAGGGCTGATGGCTGTGTTGAGGACTACTCACCCAGGCTGCTCTCGCAGTCCTTGGAGAGAGAGAAGCGCTTCCAGGAGACGGCTTTTCTCTGCTTGAGCTGAGGCATCCACGGCTGCAAGGGGTGAATCACACCCTGGGATGTTTGTGTACGAAGGGCTATGAAGCTGTGAAGGGTCTGGTGTGGATATTAGGAAGCATTTCTCATCAAAAGGAGTGATGCTGCACTGCACAGCTGCCCGGGGAGCGGTGGCCTCAATGTCCTTGGGGATGTTCCAGAGCTGTGGGGCACTGAGGGATGTGGTCAGTGGGCAGAGTGGGATGAGTTGGGCTTGGGGAGCTGAGAGGTCTTTTCCAACCCGAATGATTCTAAAAGCCTACAATTTCTCCTCGTTAGCTAGAAAAGAGGGCTAGAGCAAGGCTGAGATGGGGGTTTCCTCGCAGTGAGAGGACTGTGTGCAGACAGGCTGATCTCGCCCGCTTTTCCTCTCTCCGCAGTTGAGGAGGTGGCTTGGAGATGGGTTGGACGCTGGGAATGGAGCTGCACGCTTGAAAGTGATTTGGGAATCTCCAGGAGACGCAGCAGCCACCCTGGGCTTAGGTGTTGGGGTTGGCTGAAGGGAAAAATAAGCGGTGGTGTGTGTAGGATGCGTCAACCCCCTCTTTCTCGCCGCCGCAGTACTCTGGCTGGAACCTGCTGGAAGATGGGTCGATCCGAATTGAGGAGGCAACCGAAGATGCTCTCGGCACTTACACCTGTGTGCCTTATAACGCCCTGGGTACGATGGGCCAGTCTCCCCCTGCCCGACTGGTACTGAAGGTAAGCACCTTGGCTGGCGGTGGGGTGCTGGGCACTGCTGGGTGCCCCCCGATGTGTCTGCTTTTTTCCACCCATCTTGCTCAAACCTATTGCCTTTTGCCATGAGCTTTGTCCCTTACCTGAGAAAGGCGAGGGCAGAACCTCGCGAGCACCCATGCAATGGGGGTGACAGCAAGACCCATTCGGAGCACTCCCTGCCTACTGCAGCTGGAAATACCACTGTGCAGCTGCAGCACAATTTTGGCACAAGATTGGGCAAGCCTGCTGCTGTCTGTGTTGTTGGCACGGACAAAGCCTGTGCTGCTGCATTGCCACTACTATTTTAGGCTGTGCTGGAGCTGGTGAGGTGAAGTGGGGATGCCTACCTGTGCTGCATAACACGTGCATAGCACCTTCAAATGCCAAATAGGCGTTACCAAAACTCATCCATCAAAGCATTCTTTATGTTTGCAGCCATGCAGCAGGACTTGGGCAATGCTCGGCTGCTCTGCGGGTCTTGCTACAGAAATTGCAAGAGTTTGGTGCAAAGAAATGCTGAAGTCTGTCTGCAGTGATCGGTTAATGGGTGTAGGTTAGTGGGGAAGCCCAGGCGTTGTTCCAAACCCAAATACGTGCTGGTGCGTAGCACTGACTTTTAGCAGTGCTGGACAGGGATAATTTGAGCACTTCATTCACAGCTCTGAGAGGAGCCATTTCTGCCAACGAAACGTTCAGTCTTGCTGACCCAGCCTTAGGTTTGCAGAGAATTTGAACGAAAAGCTGATTTCAGCTGTAGAGAAGCTCTGCGTGCTTCTGCTGCGTGCTCAGCCCAATGCACGCCGGGCTCTGCTGTAGTCACCCGTGCTGCTGGGATAGGAGCTGCTGCTCTTTGTTCTCTGAACAAAAAGACACATGCCTGCAAACGGCGGTGGTGAGCTGTGTTATTGCTGAGGCTCATGCGATGCAGCTTAGCAAACCTCATGTGTACGCACATCCACCGAGGTGGTTGTGGAGCTGATGAAATCAGGCTGATACCCGATGTGACGTGGGTGGTTTTTTCCTGTTTACCTCCTTGAAATTTAAACAAGGCACCACAGCACTGTGTCTTTTCAGGGAAAACTTGTGTGTGTGTGTGTAATTTAGTGTACCATAAAGCCTCCTCAACACACGCTTTCTGCTGCCTTCACCTCACCCAAACTGCTGGCGGTTCTCGTTTTGGGAGGGTTTGGTGGCACAGAGCTGCTGACACGTGGCAGTTCTTTGTGTGGCCTCACGCTCCTTGCCTTTTCCCTTGGCTGCAGGACCCCCCCTATTTCACGGTGCTACCAGGCTGGGAGTACAGACAGGAGGCAGGGAGGGAGCTGTTGATTCCTTGTGCTGCTGCGGGAGACCCCTTTCCTATCATCGCCTGGAGAAAGGTACCCGGCCTGCCAGACAAATCTGCAGTGCCTTTGGCTTTTGGTGAATATTGCAGACAGAGAAGCCACACTCTGTCCCGGTAAGAACAAACTGCAGGTACAGCTGCTTCGCTTTGGGCTGAGCCACTGCCGTCCTGTCCCGCAGGTGGGTGGGGGAAGCCCAGCTTGTGGCCACCGAGTACTTAATACTGGGAAACCTTCTCAGCAGCATCTGCAAAGCTGAGCACTGCTCCCACCCCGGCTCCCTCCTCCTCGCTGATGCTGCTCTCAGGACCCTCCCGGCCCTACACGAGGCCGGCACTGGCGACGCTGATCCCGCAGCGCAGACCTCCTGCAGCAGGAGGGGATGTGCCATCACAGCAGGTCCGGGGGATCTGCCCTGGGCTTGGCTGAGTTTTAGCAAGGGCCTGGACACACCAGTGGCTGCCTCGCTGCCCTGGGGGTTGGAAGACCGTGGGAAGAAGCTGTTCTCATCCTGCTGGACTGGACATAGCAATCTGAGGATGTTCCCTTTTGCAGGGCCAGGTCCGGTGTGATGTCACCAGGGCTTTCCTGTCTCCCTTCCCCTCTGCTTCCCAACTTTGCTGCTCCTGTAGGAAAGCCACTGTCCAGCTGTCAGGATCATCTCCTGGAGCCTCCTATCCCCTGCCAGCCCTTCTCAGAGGGCAGGATCCCTTCATTGCCCAATGAGTACTGCCTGCACTCGTCGCAGAGCGAGATGCTGGATCTATTCACCAAGTTATACCAGCTCAAGGAGGACTGTAACTTGTACTGTTTTTGAGTGGCCTATCTAAAACGTGTTGGCTCTTTAGTCATCTTATCCATCTTATTTTATCTTCCTTCCCCATCCCCCTCTTATTTAGGTTTATTTCAGAGTACTTTTGTGCTTTCTGACCCTCTTCCTTGCAACGTAACTTTGGGCTTTTCCTCCCCTGACATCAGCTAGTACTGAATTGGGCTGAGCGGAGTTTCTCAGTGGAAGAAGTAAGCTGCTCTGCTCCCCATCAGCCCTTGAGGGCTGACCTCCTCCTGCTGGAGGACCCCAGAAGACCTGGGCTGGGCACTGGTAACCCGCCGTGCTCCTGCTGCAGGTCCCTGGAGCCCATCAGTGGGATCCATGCATGAAGAATAGCAGAAGAGGGCTCAGAGCAACACGGGATTTGTGCAGCTTTGGATAATGGGCATAAACACAAGTTGTTAGAAGAGCCATCCTTCCGCTTGGCTTGAGAGCTGCCAGGCACCTCCATGCACGCCATCCTCCTGTGTCCCCAGGCTGCCTCCTGCTGAAATCTCTGCCGCTGGCTGGGACTGAGTGGAACAGGAGGAGCCATTGGGAATCTCCTGGGGCAGACACCCACCTCAGAGAGTGTTTGTGGGGACACTCAGTGCCTCATCCTCCGCAGCGGTGACAATTTCATCTTTGGATGCTGGAGGAGCCACGTTGAGTTCTTGTGTTCGGTGTCTGTAAGAGTGCTGTGGGGTTTTAGACATGTATGAGTTGGGAATATCAGCCTCTGTTTTGTGTGTCTCCTGAGTTACTGCGCCAGCTCACATCGAAAGCAGGGAGACTTTGCAGCAAGCAGAGAGATGGGAGCCCTTGCTAGTGCCTGGTGGTGCCCTGTAGGCCTTGCAGATAGCTCAGTCATTGCACTGCTGCCTCGCCTGGCTTGACGTGCTTCTGAATCGTGGTTTTCTCTCTTTGCCATGCTCCCCCTGCTCCTTGCCCAAGGTAGGGAAGCCCAGCAGGAGCAAGCACAACACGCTGCCTGGCGGCACCCTGCAGATCCGCTCCCTCGGCAAGGACGACCATGGCGAGTGGGAGTGCATCGCCACCAACGTCGTCGCAAGCATTACTGCCAGCACTCACCTTACAGTCGTAGGTATGGGCAGGGGATGGGGCCTCGGGGGTGGCTGGTAGCACAGGGACGCGTTCCTGGGGTGCACCCAGCAGCGTGCTGAGCGTGGGATGGGATGCTTCCCATGGAGAGCGATGTCTCCCTTTAATTCCAGCTGCCAGCGGTGCTGTGTTTTCTGCTCTTTCACTTTGGCCACATGCTGCTGGTATTTCTAGCAGACATTCCAGATAGGAAAGCCTTTGCTTTGTGCAGGCGGAGTCCCTTTGTGTCGTGGCTGGAAGCAGATCCACACCAGGAGCTGTGGGCTGTGTTAGTGCTGGGAATCACAGCCGTGCCCTTGCTCTTGCTGCAGCCCATCTCTCTCCCTGCAGGCACAAGCCCTCATGCCCCTACCAGCGTGCATGTTGTGGTTGCTATGACCTCTGCCAATGTCTCCTGGGAGCCCGGCTACGACGGTGGATACGAGCAGACTTTCTCAGTTTGGTACGGCCCTCTGTGAGTCATCCTGGCATGCTTTGCTCTCTGCTTCTTTTTCTT
>PPHD01010755.1:0-19381 GCA_002909625.1 Bambusicola thoracicus | reverse complement strand
GCCATTACAAAGATCTTTGCTGCAATTTATTTACTCAGTAAATTCAAAAATCCAATCTGAAAGTAACACAAAGATATTTTTAAAAAAGCTTCTGGAAATTATGAAAACAATAATAATTAAAAAAAAAAATGTTCCTGAGCTTCGTATCTCAGCCAACCCCTCTCTATACAAAACTCTGCTCACAACAGAAATCGCAGCATCCCCAGACAATTAACCATTGCATGCCAAATTAACCAGCCCACGCCAAATGCAGCAGAATGTTCAATCCCACTCTGAAATGGGAAAGGGGAAAGAAATCACAATGTGAAAATAATGATAAATATATATATCAAGAAAAATTAAAAATTACTTTGATTTCTCCAAAACCAGTTTCTGTTCTTGACATTTGCTTTTCAACACAAAGCACGGTATTTTTTGCATCACTTTCTCAAAGCCGAGGTGAAATTGGCAGTACTATTTCCTGTGGACACACCAGCCTTGGGAGATAGACACCCCACCCAGGTGCCCTTCCCGGCTAATTGAGCTGCCTCAGAAATAGCACACTGTTTTTAGTCTGCCATCTACTTTGCTCCCTCAGAACTCTAACACAGGGTTGCATTCAGACTATAAGCCTTAAGATATTACTGCTGCCTCTGAATACTGTTAGACTTCCAAAAAGCTGCTTGCAATTTTACACATATCCCATACAATTTCTGTTTTAGGGCTCCATTCTCTGTTTCCTACATACCTCCCCCTCCCAGATACTGGTGCTTGCCTGACTCTGGCTGTGTATCTGCAGAGTGTTTCAAGATAGTTGAGAGCCATTACTCTATTAACAATATACATATGATATATATAGGTATATCGTAATTCTGGATCATTGTCTGTAGAGTCATTCCATTCTTAATCCCTCATTCATACCAAACTTATTTCAGGTTTGCACCAAACAGAAAACAGCAGCTCTGCACATGGATGTTGTGCTTGAACACTTCATCAGGAAGCCAAGTATACACACACTGCCTTCTAAATAAACATCATTTTACATTCGATCAGAGGATTTAAAAATCAGAATCAGAACTGGAGGGGAGGTCATTTTCAGTTTTACACCTGTGTCAGTGCCTTGTGTGTTCTGCAACAGAGCTGCTCCAAAAGCAGGGGTGACAGCAGAATCACACCCTATCCACGCCGCTTTTCTACAAACAAAGCTCCTTAATACTCATCCTCTAAATTTCCCTACATGCTGCAGATTCTACCCACTAAACCCTACATTTTCAAAGTCTATTCTACATTTTCTTAATTCTAATTAAACAAATCTTAATCTTGACTTTAATGGCTGCAATTATGATACTTCATTATGTTAAATGTTAGTTGCAACATAAGAATAAATTGTATAAACAGTTTAGCTGCAATTGCATGGAGTCTAACTGTACATTACTCATTAACAAGATGTGGGTAGCAGCAATTATAACATTTCCTCCTAATGTCCCTATTTATTGAGTCTCAGCAGCAAGCCCCCTTTTCACAACACACACTGATTGACGATAGCAGCTTTTGTACTTGTGAAGAACAGGCACAGTAACCTGCTGTGTGCCTGTAACTCAGATCGATGGAAGTACACATTAGCTCTTAGCCTCACAGGCCGGAGTTCCTGAAGGTCAAAATAGCCATCAGCATCACTGTAGGGTACAGAAATCATTTCACAAATTGTGAACAAAAACAACACAACTTGCTTTGCAGTTTGATTATTGTTTATAGATACAGCAAGCCAAGAATTAAAGCATAGCCTTGAGGCAGCGTAATTATTTACAGCTGAAGACTCATATCATTATTAGCGTGCTCCTAATTGCTTGAAGTTATATCAATGTTAGCTGATTTAACACATTTTTGATAAGAGGCATGGAAATTGTTTTCTCTGCATATGGAATGCTAGATGGCTTCTTTATATTCAAGGTCCTCTCTCCTCCTGTTTTTTCCAAACTGTCCCTTGTTTACCATTGTAAAAAGCCCCACATCCATAAATTCTCTTTTATTCTGGATGTCTATAACCATCACTGAAGTGTTCTGTTGTGTTTCTGTGGAACCATATATTTGAATTTAGCCAGGTTTGGGCTTTTACCAACCATGGGCCTGACAGTTCCATGGCAATACCAACTAACTAGAGAATAAATCACATTTTGCTTTGGGTGGCAGACCCCAATCTTTCACTTTTTCCCACAGTATCTCAGCTGAGAGCCAGCTGAAGGAAAGCTGTGCTAATCTGTTGCAAAAGGCAACAGAGAGAATCTCATGGACTCAAATGGCATCTGCCTTGAGGCTCACATAGACCCTTCTGAAGACAGACAAGGGTTTTCTAGTGGAACATCACTGTTAGAGAAAAAAACAAATTAGGATTGCTATTAATAAACCAGAGCAACAAATGATTTGGGAACGTCTCATTTCACCTGGCCTGTAATTTGCTGCTTAATTTGTTCTTTTCATTCAAAGCAGAGGAGTAGTCAAGGGCTGACACGGGCGAAACCTTGAACCACTTCTGGCTGCACACCAGGAGAGGTGAGTTTTTGCTAGTGAGGAAAGGAGACAAGGCCATATGGAAGCTGCTGCTATAACCTTCCCATGCCAGCACTGCTTGAAAGTTGTTCTGGTAACTATTAATATGGCATTTCTGAAGTTGAGAGCACTCAACTTCTACAACCTTCAAGACAGTCCTACTCACTCATTTTAATGCACTACACGTTCTTCAAGGTAAAACAAATTCAAATAAGGTTTTCTTTTCCTTCTATAACTTCCATCCCTTTTTCTAATTGGAGCACTTAAATTTTAATCTACTCAACAGATATTTCTGCCTCTTGAGTTGTGCTGCAGGCAGTAGGAAAGAAGGTGTTACTTTCCAATTAAAGTCAAGGAAAGGCAGTGGGTATTGTCCATGCACCCAACTTGGTCTTCAGGATACCCTACACAGCGGTGTCGAGACTCTGCTTGCTTCACTTAGCGAGGTGAGGGCTGAAAAGGACAGGATTGTCGTCTGAGGTGAACAGGAAGGTAGTAAATAAAGTCACCATCCATGTTACATTCAGACCTTTGTCAGCTTACAGAAACAGTTCTGTGACAGGACAGGCAGGGATGCTGGCAGTCCCAAGCGTTCTTCTACTTCTTCCCTAAGCACGGGCTTAATCTTATGTGCCCAATTCAAAGTAGTTCAGCACATTCTTTACTGAACAGTGTCTCAACTACCTGAAGATTCATTTAATTGGACTAATTCATTTATAGAAATGCAATGAAGACCATGCCAAAATTACAGACTGGGTTATTTTAAAATAACAACCCAACTGTTTGCTGGAAGTTACAGCATCTGGCTACTGACAGGGGTGATGCTAGCTGAATTATATATTACACTTTCCAGCGAGCAAGATCTTCCATTTTTGTCTGTGAATGGGGAAATAAAAAACTGCAATAGCGTGTGAAACTGTCATAACAGCTTTTCACAGTTGAGACACATTAAATTACCAGCAATCAATATCCTGAGAAAAAACTTAAAAGAAATAGATTTGCTAGGAAGGAATAAAGAAGTACATCCAGTTTTAACTTGAAGCTTTAGTTTGCCCTGTGCTAGAGAACCCGTAACAGATGAAGCTGAGAGAAACAAGAAAAAAAAAAAACCACAAACCTACAGACTGCACAAGGGACTTTGCCTGGGAACAAAAGAAAAGAACTTATAGGAATTAGCTCTTATGAGTGCCATGATGTGTGCACAAACAGAAACACGAACGGAGGGAGAAGATTATGCAGACCAAGTAAGAGCACGTCTTGAGGCTGCAAAAGACTGACTCTTTGCTATTCCTCTCCCATAAGATTAAAAGCTAAATGACCGTCTGTTATTCCCCACTAGATGCTTTGTAGTCTTGGCATCTTATAAATGGATCTTCTGCCACCTGGCCTCGCTTTCTGAGACAAAAAGTAATGGATTCTGTGATGACACGTGGGTTTTCTGCTGTGTGACTCATGCACTTTGTACTTTTTAACAGTTTTTGTTTTCTGATTCTAGCTGGAGTTGCATGGCACTCAAAGTCAAGGAGAGCTAATACAGTAAATGGAAACTGCTGTCAGTATGAACCAGATTAGTCAATCCCTATAGCACGAGTGAATTTCAGATAGCAGCTCAAGCATGACCACTGTGATCACAGCCTAGTGTTTATGTATACACAGAAATAATGAAGTGGCCTGGCAATTACTGGAAATACATTCCTCAAGCTTTCAGGCTATGCCAAGCTTAAAATTGTGGTCAGCTCATGTGGGAGAAACTAGATCAACTTGGATTGCATTGCAGCAGTTGTAATTGAATTGTATATTTTGCCTTTCTATAAAACTTCCAGTGCTAAGTGCACAGCAGTCTAAATGACTGTGACATATAGCACTTTCCATGCCTTTCAATTTGCAAGTCTACACTGCAGACTCACGCACATCGCGCCAGCACAGCAAACCACCATGCAGCACCCTGCCTCACAGAGGCCACGAGACTGCCAAGCTCAAAGCTCACAGCAGCCAAGGGAGGAGTCACTACAATTTGCTGATGAGCAGAACACACAGGTTTGGAGAAGAATCCAGTCCAGGCTGAGTCAACAGGAGTTCTGCTGCTTCCTTCCGATGGGCTAGGGTCATGCCTTGCAAGTTTGCACACACCACTGAGAGTTTGGTGCTTGTAACATTGACCCACTACACTGGAGTTCACCAAATTAGGCAATAAATCCCAGCTCTCACCACTCCCCAGTCACACTGACTGCTCTTTCTCTTATCTATTATTGGAAGATCTCTCCATTACAGCACCCTTTCTCTATGTAGTAGAATTGTTAGAATCATAAAACAGCTTAAGTTTGAAGAGATCCAACAAGGTCAGTGAATGCAACACCAGCTTCCACACAGGAAAACCTGTATGGAAATTAAAACTCTAAAACCATGAGCATTGTCCAAACATTCCTTGAACCCCAGCAGCTTGGGGACACCACAGCTCTGGGAAGCCTGTTCCATGCCCACCTCACTCTGGTGAAAAAAATCTGCTATGAAGACAGGCTGAAAGAACTGTACTTGTTCAGCCTAGAGAACAGAAGGCTGAGGGGAAGTCTCACTGGGATCTTTCTGAATTCAAAGGGAGATTGTAAATGGAAGAGAAATCAACTTTTGACAAGGGTAGGTAGTGATAGGACAAGGAGGGATGGATTTAAACACAAAGAGGGAAGATTTAGATTAGATGTCAGGGGAATTTCTTTACTGTGGGAGTGGTGATGTGCTGGGATGGACTGAAAAGAGAGGCCAAGGTGAATGGGGCCCTGGGCAATCTGATCTAGTACTTGATCTAGCAGCTGCCAGTCCTGCCTATGGCGAGGAGTTGGAACTTGGTAATCCTAGAGGTCCCTTCCAACCCAAGCTGTTCTATGGCTCTCTGATGAGGAGCAACACACCCAGTGCATGAAGCTTGCAGACGTTCCCCAGTCTTTTGCTCTCTACAACAAAGAATCTAGAGCGTAACTCAGAGAAAAGCATTGTGTCCCTGTTAGAACCACTGCTTCTACTTACGGATGGGAGATCAAATAAAAATTCAGGCTGAGATTTTATCTTGAAATGAGTGAATGACTTTATTAAAGAATGTAATAAAGGAAAAGGCTTATTATTGAAACATATTCTATCCAGAAAAATTAAATAAATAAGTAGATAAATAAACGAACAAAGGGGCATGAGAACTGAGAAGGTGACTTAATTAAACATCCTATTTCCTAAAGTATACACCTATGAGCTACAAGCTAGGAACAAGTAAGGAGAGGCTGCTGTCCTGCTGCCTGCAGTTGGTCCTGCACTACGGGGCCATCCCATGGCTGGCATCTTCCTGGTGCTGGTTGCAGGTGCATGTTGGGCAGTGTGGGCTGCAGGTGCATGTTGGGCAGTGTGGAGCTGCCCAGGGCTGCCAGTCTGGTAGCATCATCTTAGCCACTGCCATCATGGCCATCTCAAAACATGCACAAAGGAAAGGCAGGGAGGCCCAGGGAGCCTGCAGCTGGGGTGCTTCTGGAGCCTGCGGGAGCTCCTGCTGAGGGGGGCCAGGTGTCAAAGTGGGCATCACAAAAGGCAGAGCACCCTCCGCTGAAGGAACACAAGTGGCACCCAGCATATGGCTCCTGTTCGATGGCAGCGTGAAGCAGGGCAGAGCCTGGCTCTGTTCTGGCACTGGTGCTGCAGCAGGGCCTGGCAGGCTGTGAGCAGGGCCTGCTTTCACTGCAGGGGTGCCTTTCTTGGGGCGCTTGGCTGGCGGGGGCCCCACAAGTGCCACTGGCTGTGTGATTTCCGGCTCTGCTGCCTGCAGGCTCTTCTCTGGCCCAGCAGCTCCTCCCCACGTGGGATGGGCACCTGGGCTGCTTCTCTGAGGGCTCTCATTCCGAGCCTCTTGCAAGGCAGGGCCAGGGGCAGCCATGGCACGTCTCTTCTGGGCTGCTCTTCGCTTGCAGTGTTGCAGAAGTTGTGGGTAATGTCTCCTGAAGAATGGGCTGGAGTACAGTAGTAACTGGAAAAGGAAAAGAGTTAGCTGCTGTCAGTGTGGGGCTGAAGGACAGCAAGATATGGGAACTAGGACTTCTCATGACTGAAGACAAATGTGGGTATTAACAGGCTTATTGGTGGCTTAGTTTCAGCGAGGATGGAATTGTATTCTTCAGAGTGCTGGTATGATGCTATGGTTTGCTTCCAGGAGAAAACCAGTGTTGATAGCACAGCAGTGTCTGTAGTTGCTGTAGAGCAGTGCTGTACAGAGACAAGGCCATCCTCAGCAAAGGGCCCAAGGAGCTAGAAGAGTCAGGATTAGGACAGCAATGAAGGGGATGGGAGTTCATTTGGCCCTCTTACTCTGCTCAGGAGCTACCTGGGCTTGGGTCCAGGGTTGGTGAGCTTGTGCAATTCTTGTTATATTCATTCACATATAGAGAGAAATATATACAGGCATAACTATTATCCTTTTCCTTATCTCTTTCTTAATAAATGTTTTCATCTCAACTCACAAGTTCTCATTTTTTTCCCCAATTCTCTCCCCCATCCCACCGGGAAGGTGGGAAGTGAGCAAACAACTGTGTGGAGCTGAGCCAAATGCCGGGTTAAACCTCACCTACCCGTCACTTGAATCCTTCTGCTTAGTCTGACTACATCAAGACACTTTGTGAATATACTGTGAGCGCCAATTCATGTGGGGAACAATTAATGTACTTACTTTCTTGTTGCTAGCAAACAGTTCTTCCTCAGCAAGAAACTCAGGAAGGGAAGGAGATCTTTCTATGGCCTGTGAAACTTTGGTGAAGCCATAGTGGTTGAGCTGGCGAATGAAGCTCTTCATGCTTGTACAACCAAATGCTTTCACAGGTCCTTCCTTGGCCAGGACTTCCACCAGAAACAGTTCTTCCTCGATGACCAGGCAGTTTCCTCCGAGACCCCACCAAACACTCTTCACGTTCTCACTTTCTGCCAGTACCCAGAGCTTTTGTGGGAAGCTGAGCGATGGGAAGACAGTGGCTTGGCCAGCACTTTCCTGAGAGGAACTCAGATGTAAACCTTTGGTTTCCTCCTCAACCAGAACCATTTCTGAGTCCTGTTCTTCCATTATTGCTGCTTCAGCAGCATTGCCAGCTGCTGCTGGGTCCTGCCCTTGTGGATGACTGAAGGCAGAGGCTGAGGTCTCAAGCAGCCCCTCCAGCTCAGGAACAGAAGCTGTTTCTGCTACTGATGCCTCCATTTTCATTTCTCCTCTCTGGTTTGGACCAAAGATTGAGCTTGCAGCCACTTGTGCACCAAGGCAATCTATCTCCTGCCTGCTGGCAAGAGAAATCCACCAGCAGTGCCTGGGCGTTCTGCTGGGAGATGCTCAGGTGTCACTATGAGGACTTGTGTGGGCATTGTGACATCATCGTGCAGCACATAAAGCCAGGATGGCTGGAGCCACCCGAGCTGATGTCACTGAACAGCACTTGTTGCTGGTCCTGCCCAGCGCCACGGCTGTTCAAACTTGAAGTGAGAGGCAAATAAAGATGTGTTGCAAGATCACCCTTCACCTAGGCCTTGCTTCCCCTTTCCTGTGGGGTCCCCCAGGTAGCTCCCTACTGGCCTCCTGGGTGTCCCTCTGGTTCTCCACACATCCTGAAAAGCACTTTCCCAAGCACTGGGAACAGAAGACAATAGCCACCTCTTCCCATTGTGTGCCCACCTCTTGCAAATGCTCTGTGATTTCCATCACAGATCTGATGCGAGGGAGTAGCTGTGTGCCCAGGTGATGCTCTGCAATGTCAGCAGTGGAGCAGAGGCTGCTCTGTAGGTCCAACTAGAGTAAAGACACTCTAAACACACTTTGCTGATGGTGTAAACAGGAGGTGTGCAGCCCCTCTTTGCTTACTTTGCTTTTGGTTTGGTCTTTTAGAAGTAGAGAAAGCAAGCCAAGAAAATGAGGAATGTTCTGTAAGCCATTTAAATCATACCTTCTATACATTTCTTGGATACCTCCAGGGGTGGTGAATCCACCACCTCCCTGAATAGTCTGTCCCAGTGCATGACCACTTTTTCTGACAAGAAATGTTTCCTTATACCTAACCTGAACATCCCCTGGCACAACTTGACGCCATTCCACCTCATCCTATCATTTTTACCTGGGAATAGAGGCCAACCCCTGCCTTGCCACAACTTTCTTTCCGGTAGTCATAGAGAGCGATAAAGTCTCCCCTATGCAAACATTATATACACTGATGTTTGGGGGGGCGGGGGGGTTGAGGACACTTGCAACACTGGAATGAACAATCTCCCTCCATTTTAAATAGAATTTCCCAACTCTGTACTTAGTTCTGTGATAGATGAAAATACCTCCTGCCTCTTCCAACCTTATTTTCCAATATGTTTAAGCTGTACAATCTATTATGGTTAACAATATATCCAATTTGGCCTATCAAAGCAATCTTCCTAATTTTTCTTATTCAGGATTCAGTTTTTCTTCCCAGTGACCAGGCAGTGTCACAAAACTGTAATAACTAGGCTGGAAAGAAACCAAGGGGAACCTGTAATTTGATCAAAAACTTGCATTATTATCAATCTTCTACTGTATAAAACTACTGTTCCACTTAATACTCTGCTAGGCTTCTTAAATACTAAAATTAATATTGCAGAAAAGAAGGGGAACAATATACATATTAAATATTTAACAGAGAGTATTTAATTTGATCAAGAGAAAAGGGCAACCCAAACGTTTTTGAACACTCTAGCTTAATTTAGCTCGAGTAAAGTTTTCAGTTAAATAGCTCTCTTCTCTGATGGTACACAAACATCTCTAATTACAGAGCCATCCAGGGAAGAACATCCCCCTTATTTACCAGAGTTGAGGTGACTTTCGCTGGGTAAAGGGAAATGATATTTCAGAAGTTGACTTTTCTTGTACTCTACCATTTTCCCCCAGGATCAGAACAAATAAAACATTTTCACTGAAGCAACTTCCTCCGGCCACATTTTCTTGCAGAAATTTGTTCTAAGGCGTTTCCTGTCAGTGCTTCCCATCGCTTGCCGAAGTTTGCATTTTTTTAATGTATATAAATCTTACTGTCCACGGCAATAAATATCATATCTGTCATCCACAACTATCAATATGTCGCAGAGACTGCTTTTCCATCTCATGTGGTTGTGACGAGCTTTCAGATTTGGCTCCCAGCATTCATCCCTTCTTGGCTCAAGAGTAAAGTAAATCTGCAGTAGCTATTAACTATTACTTCAACCAGACTCAAGGTTCAGAGTACCATACTGCAACATCTCAGCTCGCTGCTGCTCACAGAACTGCAAATGCCAAAGTGATGATAGCACCAAATAAAAATGGTACTCGCTAAAGGTCCAGGCATAATTGTCAAAATGCTTTCCACGGCACAGAACATTAATCTCACAGGTAGAACGATGCTGAAGCTATAGAAAGCAACATAGAAATGTAGTCACATATATATTGCTATAATCTACATCTGACAATAGCCAGACGTATTTTCCAGCTGTCTGTTGCAGGAACATGGCCAGCTGCAGCCAGATCCCATGTCAAGTTGGAACTCTGGGTAGCCAAAAGACAGGGGGACACCTACAGACAGGTAGAAACATACAAAGGTAGAGCAGAAATGCAGGCATAGTAGAGCAAACATCTTGACTTGCTCATCAAGTGGTATATGATTTCTATAAAACTCTTACCTCCAAATAGTAATAAAGCATTGCTATGTAGATGCAGTTACTTTAAGAGAAATTGTGGGTTTATATGATTAAACAATTAAAATCAGAGGTCCACTGTTTTAACAATCTCCACTTGCATGTATACAGTAATGCTTTATCTCTGTATGATATAAAGCTCTTGCATTATTCAGATCATAGTCTGTAATTAAAGAAAAAGGTTTCCCACGGCTTGAGATGCACACAGGCACAGTATTCTGTGTCCTGCAGAGCCCCCAAAATCTCAATTTCTCAAATATATTGCAACAGAAAAACAGCACACGTTTGCTAGAAAGACACTGTAACCTGCCAAAAGATTCTGGGTAGAAAATGAGCTGTTCCTCAGCATGTCCAAAGTAAAATCAGCTTCTTTTTTTTATTTTTTTTTAATCTATGACATACCTTAGCTCCAGTTTCAGTCTGAGTTCTGGTAAAGAAGTCCGATACTCAGTAGTACCTGCCCACATGGTAATGTCTACAATTTTTAAAACAGCTAGCTTGAAAGAGAACCAGTATTTGCCTTTCTTCGTTTCCAAATTTTTAACTTCCCCCCTATTTTCAATACTTGGCTTCACTTTGAAAAAGTGTTTAACTACTGTTATTTTTATAATGGGATAGGTTTCTTCTCATTTCCAGAGCAAAACTTGTGGGCTATCACTTTGACGATGCTGGATAGCAAAGAGGTTAGCCTGCCTGGTTGTGCTCCTGTCACAGCTGCTATACAAAACAGCAGAAAGGTGCATTTTCAGTCAAATTCATGCACTTTTTAAGAAACTTTATCACGGCTCCTAGCAGCAGGTTTCTGGGAAGGTTTCTGTACAAGGGCTGAGAAATGAAGGTGGAAAAGTAGGCAATAATGTAAAATACACATCTCTGGCTACCATCTGTCCTTGTGGACATGGACATGTCTTAAAGCGAGCTGGGCAGTATGCTATTAGAAGCATTACTGTGCCCCAGGCTTCATCAAGAAGATCAAGGTATCTTCTTCCTCATGGAACTTATTGCAAACAGAGGCCCAAGTGGAAAGCATGTGCTTAGGTAGACACCAGTGTCAGCCCCCCTGAAGCAATGCCCAGATGTGTTTATCCACACTGCAGACATCTCACCACTGCAGCACTACGCCTGTCCCCGGCTCTTCAAAGAGAGCCTCAGAAGTCAGCCAGCTCTGTATGGTGTGGTGGAGGCAGCATTGTTCCTATTACTGCCCACAGAATTTGTATTCAGCTGTTAAATTATATAGCTTTCATCTGTTTTTCTAAGGAGACAAGGCTAATGCAATCATGCTGAGTGTGTGCGTGTCCATCCATCCATCCATCCATCTCAGAGCAACTCATGAGCATCTTGCCTGGCTTTGATCAAAGCTGGCAGAAGGTCAGAGACCTCCACAACATCAAGTTCTGCAAGTCATCGGGAACCAAAGCACCTGGTCTGAGGAGAGAGTGACCTAATGGCTTGTCCCACAAAGAAAAAAGCAGGCAGTCCTGGCTCACCTCTGGACTCCAAAGGATCCAGCATGAGTCACAAAACCAGACGAAACTAGAAGCTTTGCCAGTCCTGCAGCTTGCAAGAGTGACTGAGCTGTGGCCTCCTACAAAGCAGTTTCCTAAAAGAACAATTGTTCTAGATAGAGCAGAACAGCACAGCATTTCCCTCCTGTGTTATCTCTGTTGGGAGGGACTTCTGCCAGCCTCCACACTGGGGCCAAAGCACTGAGGATTCACATCATACCACTCATGGACCACAAGAAAACACTGATCAAACAGAAGTCAATAGGAGCTGCTGCTTCAGCTGTGATCAAGTTGTCAAAGATGCATGTGTTAGGGAAGAACTACTATCAAAAATGACTAAAAAACTGCAAAAGGGCACCTTCTTGCAGGCATTACTTTAAAAAATAAGAAGAAAGGAAAAGGATTGCCTTTCTTAGTTACCATCAATTAGAGAGGCACTGGCACAGGTTGCCCAGAGACGTTTTTGGAAGCTCCATCCCTGGAGGCATTCAAGGTCAGTCTGGACAGGGCTCTGGGCAACCTGGTGTACTTTAGGTGTCCCTATTCATTCCACGAGAGTTGGAATAGGTGACCCTTGCATGTCCCTTCCAACTCCAATGATTCTATGATTCTATTCTATGAACAACAAAGGTAATATGAAAAAATAGCACAGCAGCTCCTCTGGATTCAAGCTTCTAAACTGACACTTTGAAGTGATTTAAGGTTTCCTGACTAAATGCTTTGCTGAGCTGGTATCTAATTCTGCACACATGCCAGGGTCCCACAAATACTTGAAGAAGACCAGCAGGTATGAGATTTGCGTTCCCCTTAATAGTATTTTCCCTTTATTCACCTTCTGAGGAGCCATGCATCAGTATTTACTTTAGTGAATAAAATCCCTGAAAATACTTTGTTTTTCAACATAAATAGATGTACACAGATACACACACGTGCGTATATACAGACACTACGGCTCCAATGCAGTACAAGTGGGCAGAAATACAAGAAGCCTCAGACAGCTGTTAGAACTTTGTACAGCACTTATAATGGCATTCACACTGTTGCCAGAAAAGGAGCCTTTTTATCTACAAATAACAGGAGGTAAACTTCAGCTACTTCTAATAAAACATAGAGAATGCTGCTTCTGGCAAATGCACTACAAAGGCTAATATTTAAACTACAATGAAACAACAGTGGCAATAAAAAGTACTAGGTCTATGCTACGGATAAGATTTACATTAAGATAAATAAAGGGATTTTTTTTTTTTTTTTTTTTTTTTTTACAGTTTTTGTTGCTTTTTCTTTCCCAGGAAGAGTTGTGGTTTAAGGCAAACAGTCACTGAATGGCTACATAGGATGGTGAGTTACAGCACTGCTACTTGGGCGTATAAACCTGAAAATCCTACCACCAATCCCACCAAGCAGCCCTAGCTCTTGTCATTTTCTTTTAACCTTAATAAGGCATCGGAAACGAAGTATCACAGTATACTGTCCCTCCATCATTTCAGTTATAGACTTTAGTTTGTGTATTGAACCTGAAATTTTCTTGGCCGGATTAAAAGCTGGTTTTAAGATCTTTAACTTTTCTTAAGTTTTCACACAAAAGACCTTTATTTTGTTCTGTGAAATATTAGAAGTCAACTGTCTCTTTCTTTACTCACACTCTATGCAAGTCCTCATTAAACTCAATGCTTCCAAGAAAGTTAAATAAAAGGATGCATGAATCCCAGTAAGATCCACCCACATCACCTCTTGGCAAGTCATGGCATCCTGGAGAAAAATTCCCATTGAGTCCCTAAATCCAGATGCTCCATACTCCCTGCTAGCACAGTTTGTGGTGCTGGTATTCCCACATGCCACTTGTGCATCCGATATAATTTTAACATCTCAAGGTCTAATCCAAGGGATTTCAAGTCACTGGTGTTCCCAAAATGAGATGTTTGAATCTCTAGCACAACTCAACACGTGTATCTTAAATATCACACTTACATCAAAGAACATCAATTCTGAGAGGACCTCCATTACTTAGCCCGGATATGTCAGCAAAACTAAGTCCTTCAGTCTACGGTTATTTGTGAATAACATTTCAAATGCTTTGCAAAGGAAAAGGATTGAATTGTAATTTCCATTGCTTGAATTCCTCTATTTGATTATCAGGTTATCACAATTACTATTTTATTCAGATTAAAGGCTCTTCTACCTCTAAAAATGAGAGAACCAACATAAAAAATGTGGACTTCAAACAAGAGAAAGTGAAATGATCCATCTGGATTAATATTGAGATGAAATGTAAAGGTGACAGATGAAAATTTTGTTCTGTTTCACAGCCATTTTAAGATTCAACACTATGCCAGCAAAAGCAGTGCTGCTTTGGCTTTTGTTGTTGTTATCTGTAAGTTGCTAAGTAAGTAGGAAGCAACCAAATGTGTGTACATGTTTTTATTCATCAGTGTAATGTGCCATGAGCTGCAGAAAACAAAATCTTCCCTTCTTCTCTTCTGTAGCAAAACTGTGGTATACAAGTTGTAGTCATTGTGCCTGATCTCCAAGGTAAAATTAAATTGACTGAAGGAGGACTGAAATTCCCTTGTTGTGCTATTATATCCCTCTATCTAAGTTCATATGAAGCCCTGTAATTAAGAGCAGATTTTTAATTCCTTGGAAAAGAAAAAAAAAGGTTTTAGATTGTCTGGAAGAAGTGAAATAAACAAAACAAAACAAAATAGCGGTTGGGAGATGTAAAGATGTGTTCTTTTTTAAAAAAGAGAGAGAAAAGGGTGGCACGTTTTGCCAAGACAAACCAGGTGGACTGCTGCTACCATCAGAAGGCTGCCAGTGATATGGGCTACAGAGCATGGGAGGCAGACTGAGACAAGCGTGACAGTTTGGAGAGATACCAGAATTCCACTTCACAGAATAACCCCTTAAGAGATTTGAAGTTACCAGCTGGCTTCTGGGGGAGAGAACAGGAAAACTGCCCAGTCTGCCTGCCCCACATCTGGACCCACATCACTCAGGACTGCAAGGGCTCCCCGTTCATGGCTGAGTATGCAAAGTTTTCTCATGGCAAGCTCACAAAGAGCCTAACTCCTGCCCAGCAGGGGTGAATGGCAAGAGTGAATTTATTTGCTGCATCCTGCTTTATTATCATATGCCAGTGTGCCCAAGCAAATGCAATAAACCCATGTCCACACATTAAATACCCACCCATTTTGTTAAATCCAGGGGGCTGCTGCTACAGTTCTGTTTGCCATGGGTAAAGATAAAACAGCGTATTCTCCTTCTGCTGAATATTTCCAATTCAGCATTAATGAGAACTCTGGCTGAAACCAAGAGATGTATCCCTACAACTTGATGCTGTAAGCTCTGGAACCTTTTTCTTTGTAGCTTTGAATTGCATAGCACCAGAGGGCTGGAGGAGCTCTCTCCTACCACAGCCCTGTCCTGTCTTGCTGCAGGGGAACCGCAGGGCTCTCATTTCTGCTACGGACGCAGCCTGAAGCTCTGGGGGATACCAGGGCAAAGTCTCCCAGTGCAACTTAGTCAGAACATCTTCTAGTTGAGACAAAAGTAAAGCCATGAATGCTCCCTGTTGCACGCATCCTTGCTGAATTGGTTTGGTATTGCCTTTTTCCCACTGACAATGGAGTTAAGGGGATGAAACATGTTGTTTTGAAATAGCAAAAAGCTGTCAGCAGTAACCACTGTTAATACTCATGCTGGGCTAAGCTTGATACTCCTGCTTGTCATTTATTTACTTATAAAAAAACGTGCTTGATAAAACACTTCTGTATGCAAGAAATGATGCCAAACTAATAAGCCAGTGGTTAATTTTGTTCTTGTCCTAGATTTGGTTTTCTTCTTAATAAGCTACATAAATGTATTAGAAAGCATTCCTTTGCCCAGACTTCATGTGGTATGAAGCAAACCCAGAAGCATTTTGCCAAGGCAGCTAGTTGTGAAGAACTGGGCGGGTGAGTGGAAAGGAAAGACAGGAAAACATATTCAGAGAGCTGCATGCAAGCCGTAGGAAAGCACAACAGACATTACGTTAAAAGAAGAGGTTATGGATGCCCCATCCCTGGAGGCATTCAAGGCCAGGCTGGATGTGGCTCTGGGCAGCCTGGTTGAGTGGTTGGCAACCCTGCACATAGCAGGAGGGTTGAAACTCGATGGTCATTGTGGTCCTTTTCAACCCAGGCCATTCTATGATTCTGTAATTTTAAAGTCTCCACCAATCTGAGAAATGGTCTCACAGACTTCAGTCACAGTTACCACAGATGGATGGAAATAGCCAGATGGGGAGAAGTAAACAGAAAGCCCAGTAATAATCTTGAAGACAGGAGTAAATGAAAAGACTGTCACGGAAATTTTCACTGGTCACTCTGTGCAGGCACTAGGATTTAAGTTTTTAATACATTATTAACTGTATGCTTTTAACAGTCAGCAAAAGGCCTAACTCATACTGAGAAATTTGATACTCATCACTGAGACTGTTTTTATTTCCGTGTCTGGGCTGCAGCAAAACAGCACTGGTAGCAAATTTTCTCCGATTGTTTTTGGTGCCACCAACTGCCTCATTCTGAAACTGAGGGAGGGCAGGCTGCTCCCCACGGTCACCATGGAAGGCAGTTCACACAGTAACGGGGGGAGTTTTTTTCCCTCTTAATGCCATCTGAACAACATTGCTTCAGCTCTCAGGATGCTCCACATCATTCTCATGATAACTTTTTAAACTATTTTACAGACAGAGAGGAGAACTCACTTGACCAAAATAAACCTCCCCTCATAAAAACCCTTCAAACTACATCAAAGCTTCAGGAAACGCCACGTCCCACCATTCTTTCGGTCAGCAGCTACAGAGGACCAACTCCTGCTTTCTTTGTATGTCCTCAGTAACCGTTGGCTCCAGTGGCAGCTTGTACATGCAGGGAATACAGAAATCAAAAGAGGAAACAGTCATGGCCCTGGGCAGCCTGGTCTAGTGTTAGATATAGAGGTTGGTGGCCCTGCATGCGGCAGGAAGGCTGGAGCTTGATGATCCTTGAGGTCCCTTCCAACCCACGCCATTCTATGATTCTATGTTCTCCATGCTGGATGGCATGGGATAAACTGTCCTCTAGCAAAGGCTGGGAGAGACAGCATTGCTTGCGAGAGGCACAACCTCAATGCTTTAGAATGTTAGAGTGTTGTGTTTTTTTTGTTTTTTGGTGTTTTTTTTTTAAAGCATGTAAAGCATTCATATTCTATTATGTTTGTGTGTATTCCATTGTACAATAGAAAAAATATTGTGTGTTTCACTTCTTGCCACATAGTATTGAAAAACTATTTTAAAAATGCTTTGAAGAACACTCCAAAATGTTACTGGTATTGTTTTCGTAATTCCAACTTAGCAGGCTACAGAAAATAAAATGTTAATGAATAAATTAGAGAAACTTCTAAAAAAATGTCCTACAACTGATTTTTCTGAAAATGATATAAATAATGTCATCCCATCCGTCCAGATACTTATATGGCTTCACTACAGAGAAAAAAAAAAACCTTACTGGTTAAGAAAATAAATACATGCAAGCAAGGTATCTTAAATCTTTCTAGCCTTTAAAGAACATACCATGGTTAGTGACAAGTTTTTTTACTCTATTTTATGCTGTGCTTCTGAATTAGAATATGAGATGCTGGCAAGAAAGAGAGCCAAATTCAAACCCATGACCTTTGCAGTAATACAGTGCTGTCCTGTCCTTTAATAGCAAGGGCTTAATAGCCCAGCACCATCTCCTGCCCTAGAATCCTCTTTACTGTTTTTCACAACTTCTGCTTCCAGTGAAGCGTACCCAGCACTGGTAGGAAGTCATTGCCAAGGTTATCTCTGGTAACTAAATCTAGCCTTTATGTGGTTTTAACAGAAATTTGGAGATGGAGACAGACGATTTCTTCAATGGAGCGCCAAATAGCTGACTTCCAGGGTGATGTAATCCTGGAGGGTCAGTGCAAAGTAAATGCATAACTACTATAGTCTCTACTTGTTACTTTTTTCTTTTCCCAGAACAATGAACTTCCAGAACACTGAAGACGTTGAAGTTTTGAAGAGACAAAAGCAATATCTGACTTCTCCAGGTATACTGACAAACAACTTTCCCTAATGCTAAGAACCTTCCAGCTCTCAGTCCCAATTCATAGTCCAAAGAGCATAATTTGGACAGAAGAACTCCAAATATAGGAGAAAGGATCCATTTTCTCTTGTTTTTGGTCTGTGAGTTTGACTAAGGGTTTTCATTTCTTTTTTTGTTTGTTGGTTTGTTTGCTTTTGTTCTGTTTTGATTCTTTTAAAAGCCCTTAAAACAGCCCTCATGAAAGTGGATTGCTAAGCAGGGTTTGGGTGAATTTGTCCAATGCAGATTTAAAATGCAAACTACTGGAGTGAATACAGTATGTGCATATATCCTCTGTGCATATCTTCCTTTTGGATTACTGATGTTTCCAGCTTCTCTGAAGCTTTGAGAACATATGTTATCGGGAACTAAAGGATCAAATCTTCTCCCAGAAAACCCTGAAAGAAGTGGTATTGTTCATTAAATTTGAACAAGGCATTCCTAATAGCTGTCCTCTCTCTTTGGTCTCAGTGAAGGTCCTTTCCCTATCTAGAAAGCTCAGGCTTAAAAAATGCAGAATCAGATTGTTGAGCAGCTGCAGCTTCAAGTTTGCAGCAACAGTACCAAATGTAGCAGAAAAGAGCAGGGTTCTCAACCCAGGCCCAGAGTACAGTGGTTGTCCTGGTTTCCTTGGGTGAGCTAGACAAGTGAAAAACCCTCTCTGGGGCTCAGCAGTGAGTATCAACAGCCAGAGATAGTCCTTTGGGGCTGGACTGCACATGACACCTGCTCCTCATATGTTATTGTATCCCTTTCCAAGCATGGAACAGCAGTGGAAAAGAGGGTGGTGGGGGAGGCCTTAGAATGGTTTGGGGAAGGGACCCTTAAATACTTTCTACTCCTAACCTTCTGCCATTGGCAGGGGCATCTCCTGCTAGGTCAGGCTGCCCAAAACCCCAGTCAGTCTGGATTTGAATACAGTCAGTGATGAGGCAATCACAACATCTCATGGCAACATATGCCAGAGACGCATCACACTCATTATGGTAGAAAATTTCTCCCTTATGCCCAACCTAAGACACCCTACAGAATCATAGAATAGCCTGGGTTGGAAAGGACTTCAAAGACCACCTAGTTTCAATCCCCCTGCTATATGCAGGGTCACCAACCACCAGACCAGGCTGCCCAGAGCCACATCCAGCCTGGCCTTGAATGCCTCCAGGGATGGGGCATCCACAACCTCCTCGCAACCTGTTCCAGTGTGTCATCACCCTCTTTGTGAAAAACTTTCTCCTAATATCTAACCTAAACCTCCCCTGTCTCAGTTTAAAACCATTCCCCCTTGTCCTATCACTATCAACCCACGAATACAGCCATTCCCCGTGCTGTTCATATCCTCCTTTCCAGTACTGAAAGGCCGCAATGTGGTCTCCTCAGAGCCTTCTCCAAGTTAAACAAGTCCAGTTCCCTCAACCTTTCCTCATAGGATAGGTGCTCCAGCCCCCTGATCACCTTAGTGGCCCTCCTCTGGACTCATTCAAAGAGCTCTGCACCCTTCCTGTACTGGGGGCCCCAGGCCTGGAT
>PPHD01010754.1:0-19382 GCA_002909625.1 Bambusicola thoracicus | reverse complement strand
GATGTCCAGATAGAGATCCTTCCTCCTGGGCAGTCAGCCCTTCAATGGGGTCTCTGTGGGTGCAGGCAGGCTCCAGCCCTTCTGGTCACTCAGGTGAAACTGCATTCACCTGTGCCCCTGCAGCTGACTCAGCGCTCGCCTCAGGTGGGCAATCAGAGGTTCAGGCTGTGATTCAACAGTTCCCATACATTTCCCTTAAGCTGTTTGTAGACGGTGCCCAGATCTCTGTCAGCCTTCCCCTCTCCAGGCTGAACAGCCCCAGGGTTCTCAGCCTGTCCTCGTGGGAGGGATGCTCCAGGCCCACGCTCATCTTTGTGGCTCTTCACTGGACTTGCTCTGGGAGTAAACATTCCAATTGGTTCAGTTACATCAGTTGGCTTTAAAATACCCATAACCAGGTGTGCCCTGGCCATATCCTCATGTGGTTTTTGGTGGATGAGTGCCTTACTCTTTTGGAACTTCTTGGTGTGTAGTAAAGGAGAAGACAAAAAATTTATTAAAATGATTTTATGAACAATATGATGATAAGAGATTGCGTGTCTAAGACCAGCACTGAGGTCCAAGATACAGGAAAGTGGTCGCTCCTATTAATTTTGTAGTAAAGTTGACATTTCCTCTTTCAGTATCACAGAATTCACATTCCTCAGCCCAAATCCTGCTTTTCATTCTTTTTTGCTTATTTTTCATACAGGAAAACTACACTCTGCTGCCTCTGATACAGTAACGCAGAGAATTTCCATGAATAATGGCCCACATTTCACCACTGACTGACATGCAATTTCATTTGCCAATGTCTATTTGTCAGTGAGGAATGGGAGCTGTAAGTATAGGCACAGAAAATCACTCCAGCTCCTTGCTGCTGCCTCACTCTGTGGTGTCGCTGTGCTGCAGTACACACCAGCTCAACTTTGCATAACAAGAAATCATCTCATTATGTTCTTTATGGTACCATGCACGGAGTCTGTGTTTGTTTTAAGGATGAAGAGGGTGCATAATAGCAGCTCCAGGCTGATAACACGCTGCCACATCGCACCCAGGCAAGTTGCATAAGTTAAGCCATCAAGCTTTAAAACTGCAAGTTTGTGACACGTTGCTCCACAGACCCCAAACTGGAGAGCAGTGGCAGATCCAACTGTAAACTATTGTTTGTGTTTCCGCACACAGGCACAAACTCCCAGCACAGCTACTCACCAGCCAAAAGGGTTTTGACATTGGCTCTTCAAACTTAGAAGCGTTGAAATGCTGGAAGGAAAACAAGTGCTGAGCTGAAAAATGTGATAAAAATACGCCTGTATGTGCACTCCAGCTCTGGTAGATGTTAAATAAATGCTGACTCAGAGAAGCATTTGGGCCTGGTTTCCTATCAAGTGTCAGAGCAAGTAGAAGGTGGTGGATGCTCTGCCTCGTGGAAGAGCTGCAGCACTGCTTTATTATGCAGATTTGATACCTGGATTAATTAGTCCATAGCTGTCAGTTGTGCCTGGCACCAGCTGCCGTGCTTGCTGCTCAGTTCTGCTACAAGGCAGCCCTGCAGGATGTTGCCAGGCTGATGCAGAGGCACAGCACAGCACCGGGTGTGAGCCAGGTCCTGCTGCAGCCACAGCTCCTGCTGGGGATTTGGCTGTCCCTCTCTGGGACACGTGGCGTTGTGTTGTGTTTGCATTCCATGCCCTACTCGCGGGAGTACAACAAAATAGGTGCAAAGTAGTTGCTGAGTATAACAGTAATTATAGAGTACAGAAAGATAAGATGAAAAACTTAAAATCCAGAATTAAAAAAAATAGCTGGTCTGTAGTGTTCACGTTTTCAGAAGCAGGGAATGGCTCTGTGTGTGCCCACTGTGCAGTTGGTTCCTTTGCTCTGGAATGGAGAAGGAGGGAAGCAGAGGGGCCAGCTTCCCATGCCCTTTGCGTGGTGCATTCCTCCACTGCTGCTGTACTCTGACACCTCTCCGGAGCTCAGCCTTCACCCCGGGCCAAACAAGGAGATTGTGAGATTTGCTCTCATAATTATCAGCACTCGGGCAGAGCTGTGAATTGTGCTAAGCTCCCCGACCTCGTGGTGTTATCATGAAGTAATCTTTATGCAGAATCCAGCTGCCTCAGCAGTTCCTGTAAGATGCCATACTTGAAGTATCAGGGGGTTATTGTTATTGGTAAATCACTTTTTCTTACAATCATGCAAATTTGGGTCATCTTTTGCCTCCTGTGGGAGCTCACCTGCCAGGTTCAGTCAGTGACGGGTGGTCCCCAAGCTGCACTGGTCTCAGACTTTCCCCACCATGCCATGAGCTGACCCAGCAGCCAGGCACAGCCCAGACCCCACCGGGCACCCCGTGAGGAGGGCCAGGACACCCTGACAGCAACGTGCAAAGCACAGCGGGTAAAGCCAAGCATCCTAGCAAGTCACGTTTGATTCAAACAAAAAGGTGTTCAGCTATGAGCATGGTGAGACACTGCATCCCAAAGTGCCATTGTATATGTCTCTGCCCTCTTGCAAAGAGGGATGTAGCACGTAACCCCCAGATTCTATGGTGACATAACACCAGCACCAGCGTGGCAGAGCCCGCTGGGAGGGGTTGGCCCCTGCTGCCCCGTGCCAGGCTTGATGCCACACTGCTGAGCTCACCGACAGGGATTTTATGCATTTGGCTGTATGTATATCAATGTCTTCAGATGTCAGTGCGGTGCCTTTCTCTTTGCTTCCCGCGTAGCTGCAATTTAAAGAATCTTTAAGGAAGAGAGGCAAAGAGACTTTGGCAGGAAGGCACAGATTTGATCATGGGGGTGTTTTGTTTTTCTAGAAAAGTTTTGGAGAAGTCAGCCAACCCTGGAACCACCGCCAGGCAGGAAACAGACCTTCCCCGTTATATGCTGGGTAACTGGAAGATTTATCCAAGTGCCCTTAACAGCCATTCCTGCAGCAGGCAAGGTTCTCTGTGCCCTTCCCTTTACATTTTGGTTTGGTTAATATTTTATGTATGGTTTTTACTGCCACAGAAGCAAACAGTGCATATGAGAGGCGCATACTGGATCTGAGACATCTGTTTTGGGAATATCTAGGCAATTAGCTGGGATTTACTCACCGGCAGCCAGGTGCATATGTGTATGATTTATGGAATTTGCATACACTTGATATGATTTATACTTCTGATGAACACAACAGTATTATTTCCATTCGGCTGGGTGCCTGCAGGCCCATCCCTGCAGCCTGTGCTCCAGGTGCCTCTCTGTGCCGCACAGCGGCTCCAGCACTGCGGCTCAGTGGGTGATGCACTCAGCTACCCGGGGTGAAAGCTCAGTGGGTTCAGGCAGAGCTCTGGAGCAAATATCCCACCCTAACTGCTCTAACACAACTGACTGCTCTGATCTGCATGGTTTTATCTTTATTTTAGGAAAATTATTGTCTAAAACCTTGCTGTGTGTCTCTATTTTTTATATATTTGTTGTATTTTTTAAATACAGAAATTTCAGCAATCTTCACATCATCTATGCTTTACTACTGTGGCTCTTCTATTATTTATTCTTGTAACACATGATAAAATAAATAAGACATCTGTTTATGAGTACAGCATGGCTAACACTCCAGAAGGCTTCAGGCTTCATTTTTGCTTATGAGTAAGTTGGGTGGTGAAGGGCATCCAGGTTTTATTTTCTTGTTGCTACACCACGAAGCCGTGGAAGCTGCTGGCTGCTCTGGGAGCTGACAGCGAGGCTCTGCTTCGTAAGCTGGCTGTGCTGGGGCAGTGCTGCTGCCTGGGCAGGGGCTGTGCTGGGGCACAGGCTGCACTCAGCACCAACAGCACCAGCAGGAAGGCTTGGGTTTGGCGTCAAATGTTTTCCTTCTCTCTCTGAGGCAGGAGCACGGAGGACTCTTACCACCACTGCTGAGACCATGAGGCTGCTCATTGGCACACAGCAAGGGATCTGGGGAAACCTCCAGATGTCAGAGCTGAAGTCAGTATGAGTGCAGAGCCTAAAATCAATGCGCTGGCAACTGGAGAGACTGAAATACTCAAAACTTCGGGAGTTGAAAGTTGCTTTCAAAGGGTATTCCTCTGCAAAATCTGCTAGAAATACAAGCTGTGTTCTGTTAGAACTTCGGAGTGTTGGACTGTGCTGTGATTTCAATGCTGGATGCATTGTGTTGGGCACTCAGCTCAGGAGCACTGCAATCCACTTTGAAGGAGACTGACGGCCCTTCAGCCTCAAGGCTGGGTTCCTTTCTGATGCGGTTGTGATCCTTCTAAAACTAGGTGACATAAATATTCCAGGGATGTTTTCAGTGCTTCTGTTAGCATCTTCTTCTACTTTAAATTGCTCATGTATGCCAATTACATCACTTTGAAGGGAGAAAAAATTTGTAATGCTTCCCCAAAATTTTGTTAGCTATCTCATGTGTCTCTGGAACTCATTGACTTTGATAAAATAGTATATCTGATGAAAACTGTTTCATCAAAGATGTTCCAAGAAACAGCTTCGTAGAAGGAATTTATGTGCTTTTGCGCTTTTTTTCCCTAGTAGTTACTGTATTTGTCTTAACTATTACCAGTGGCATTTTGAGAGCCTGCAGCCCAGAGATGGTACTGCCAGTGGAAGCAGACGGCCTGGCCACAGCAGACCCATGATGACCAGTCAGACCCAGCGGCTGTCTGTGGGTCGAGGCACCGTGGGGCACAACACAGCACCATGTAGCAGCAGTGTGTGGGGCCAGCCCAGCACACCTTCGTTTGGGCTGCTCCGTATCATTTAAGAGCTGAGAAATCATGAGTATACTGAACGTTGAATTTTCACAGTGCAAAGTTAGCAGGGATGCTTCTGAAACTGGTAAAGTGGGAAACTTTACAGCAGTAAATGACCCTCAGGTTCACACTTCCACGTGTCACAGTCTGGCGTTAATGCACTCTGAGCAATGTCATAAAACATGTACAAGTGCTGGCCAGGCAGGAAACCTGCTGGTTCTCTCATGCTGTCCGTGCTGGTTGCTTATTGTGGGGTTCTCACCTTGCTGATGGCAATAGCAGCAGGGCAGGAGTTGGCCAGCACCCATAGAGCAGCTGACTCGTGCAGAGAGTTCATCCCCTGCAAGGAACACCCTTCATCATGTGTGTACTGTGCTGTGTTCATAGAGCTTGAGACAACCCTAATGTTTCCCCTTGTTCAGTGGAGCATGAAGAAAAATTCTCTTGATTTACAGGTTTGCTTGGACCGTGAACTTTGCCCAGCCATCAGCCCAAGTAGGTCTCATCCTCTTCCACATTGTTTGCATAAATGCCACGTAGAAATTTTTGGAAATCTGTCCTGATTGGAGAAAGTATTTGACATCAGAGGAGCATAGGCAGCAGAAAAAGGCAATGTGAAAATATGCGATGTTCTGTAATGAAACGCAACACTACAGTGCTTCTGAATGGGAAATGCGTCTTAAATCATTCCATGAAGGAAAAAAAATGCAGAGAAGGAAGGTGTGTGACAAGACTACAGAGGCTGCAATACAACAGTAGTGAAAAGTATCCTGGTAACCGTAGGGAAAATCTTCATGTAAATACTGCAGTTTCATCGTAATTTTAACACGGTGAGGAAACTGTAAACATGGAAGCCCTAAAAAGTTTGAATGAAGGATGGCTTTTATCCAAAAATATCTATGCAAGCAGAGAAGAGAGAAATACATAATAATACAGGAAAGGGAGAACATGAGAAGTAAATAGAAATGGAGAGATAAATAGAAAGATAAATTCACTCCAGCAACAGCTCGAGGCTGTTCCAGGTTACACTGCGGGCCCACGTGTTCACACCAGGAGACACCCCGTTGCTCTCAGGGCTGGTCCTGCACTGTGGGGTGGCACCTGGGTGTGAGCCATGCCAATGCCGTGTGGCTCCTCCCTGCTGACAGGCTGAATTCAGTCTCACTAATTAAACCACATAAAATTCATTATGAGGAGTATGATAACACAGCATCCATGCAGTGAAGAATACACCTCAGGAAAGGCCATCTATGCACGCAGAAGGTGTCCCTGCCCCTGTCCTGACCCAGCAGCACCCTCATTCCAGCTGCAGATGGGTTTCTGCACTGCAGAGATGTGCACAAGTGCTGGGTATTTGGAGAGAGGTCCATCAAGAAGAAGTCTGGGTGAACCACCTTCTTTTTCCATAGAAAAGCCAATGTCTTTTTAAACTGGCTGAAAAATGGCAGAATGCCTTTTAAAGGAAAATATAGTACT
Source organism: Bambusicola thoracicus (assembly GCA_002909625.1). Taxonomy (NCBI): domain Eukaryota; kingdom Metazoa; phylum Chordata; class Aves; order Galliformes; family Phasianidae; genus Bambusicola; species Bambusicola thoracicus. The sequence continues at coordinate 13,165 of PPHD01010754.1, read as the reverse complement.
TTAAAAAACATGGACTAATATACCAGGAGTGAGTAACTGTGGAAATAAGGCAGATCCGGTAGAAATGAGGAATGGGATAAACTACACTCAAAGTTGACTCAAAAATCAGTGAGATATTGATGTCCTCTTTAGGATCTATCTTTGGCAAGAAAAGTGGATATGTTTGAAGAATTTTTAAAGTTACCCAAAAAGAGCAGCACTGTATAACAGAAATATATGGAAAACATTACTTAGTTTTGCCTAATATTCATGCTAAGGTGCTATGGGAGACAGTAAATTAAGTTTCGGAGCCTCGTGATAGCAGGTTTTGAAAATCTGTTTGAAATAGTCTTGGAGCCAGCAATATAGAGAAAAACGGATGTAAAACTAATATTGAGAGAGTAAAGGAAGAATGAGCCCAAGCTGCGAGGAATGGGCTTCCCCAGCAGGGAGCAGGGACAGTGGGAGAAGGTGGTCCTGGAGCCCTGGATACCCACGGGGCCCATGGGGACATCCCCACCATGTGCCCAAACCCATTGAAAAGCTGATCCCAGGCACAGGGCAGAGCCCTGCCGCACCGGGGTGTCCCTGGAAAATAAATATTGATGAGGAGAAGCTGTGAATTGCCGAGTCTTCCTGCAAATTATAAGATGACTGCAACAGACTGTGGAGGGAAAAGATATTTTCTGAAAAGGACTTCTGAGCACAATGCTTCATTCTCTGCAATACTCCTCTTCAAAAAGCAAAATGGGGAAGGATTAATGGTCTAGGAGCCCGAGCATTCACACTTTCTGGAACAAAGAACAAAGATGCTAAGCCTGTCTTCAAATGTCCCTGTTTTCTACAAAGGAATATAATTCTGCTTCCGTCATCATTTCAAGAAATACTTTCTCCACAGTGATTTCTTCTTCGAAGTCAAAGAGCTGAAATCTTGCACAAAAAAATAGAGAAGAAAAAACGCTCACATTTTCTGAAAAGATAAAGGGGCGACACAGACTCTTACTTCCCTGACAGAGGCAGAACCCATTTGAAACTAGAAGAAAGAAGAAACTGGACGCTGTTCAATTAGGAGCCGTGATGAGCTCGTCTAGGCCATGGCAGCAGGGCTGTGCCTGCAGGGAGGCACACGTGGAGGTCGCGTGGCTCACGCCATGCCCAGGCTCCAAAGCCTTCACCTCAGCTGGGAGGGAAGCCATGCCTTTGGTCTGTATTTGGAGACTGTCTCCCAGTGTCTCTTGCCCAGCCATGGTCAGGGCTGTGGAAGAGCGGTGGTGCTCCTCAGCTGACATGGGGAGGCCCCAGAAGCAGGACTTGGCTGCCCCGCCGGCCCTCCTATGCCAGACCCCGGAGGGACAGAGGCTGGGCTCTCCCAGGTGCATCACCTACATCCACACCGACATGTCAGCCTTAACTCCATTGAGTGATGCATGGGCAAAGCGAGACCTCCCTGCCAGGCATGGCCCCTGCTGATCGCTCAGAGTGCTTTCAGGTCACACACCATGCAGAGTTATTGGGACTGAAAGGAAATCTGGAAAGCCACCTGAATGCATGTAAGAAATAAATCAAAATCACACTAGCTGCTCCTGCTGAGAGTCAGCAAAACGTAAGGGAGATGCGCCGGCTGCATCATGCACTTGATGTTCACCAGAGACCTTGCTTTCAGGAGTACCTCTTAATTTCCAGGCGTGCATTGCAAGCGTATAAATAAGTTATAATATCTCATCTGAATCAGCACTTCTCAAGCTGTAACATTATTATGCAGAAAAAAACATTTTCAAGGTAACAATCCGACTAGTGGAATAGCTGGCAATGCTCAGAACTGTCCTGAGCAGCCTGATGAACTCGTGTATTTATTGTGACTGAAGAAATGAGCCTGGCTGCTCTGAGATAGCAAGGTACTCCTACCCATGCTAAGCAACAACGTCTTACAGGGGGTGACCTGCCTGACTACCAAGTGCTGCTGTTGTGAGTATTGCCATGCAAGAGGCACCATGTTAATTCATCATCTTGGACAGCGATACTTTCAGGAATGACACCGTTACAGTATCATAAAACACTAATTAGCTGTCACTGTCACAGCACGCTTAAGGTTGTCATTTCGTGGAGGTGGCACCAGGAAGACGTGAAGTGTCAGCAGTCAGAGACCCTTGTTCTCAGGAAAGTGTGGGTCGATGCTGTTCAGAAACACCCGAGAAGGCATCAGCTCCAGAGGAACACCTCATTTCTGCCTTTTTACCATGGAAGTGTTTGGCTGCACTGGAAGAGAGATGAAAAGCTCTGTGGCTTACTCCTGTGTGATTGCCTTCCTCCTCACCATGCTTCCTCACTTACAGACTGATATAGTGTCATGTTAGCCTGATTTGGATTATGAGCCCAAATGTCACGTTTTCTTCATGAACTGCAGTGCCCGTATGATGAATGAATGACAAGTGGCTGCAGTGACCAACACAGCTGGAGGGTGTCCTCCTGCTTCAAACCTGGAGGGCTGCTTTGGGAGGTGTGCCTGGCTGGAAACTGCCTCTCCTTCCCCAGTGTGCACAGTTCTAATTCCCCTTTCTCTGTTCCTTTCTGACATGAAATTTTCCATCTTCCAACTCAGTTTTCACCCAAACAACAATTTAACCTGAGGGAAGTGAACAAGGATGGAACAATGAGAATTCACTACAGTGAAAATACACAGTCCTTGGGTTTGGAGATGAGCAAGAAGTAAAATAGAACATGATTTCTATTGCAACTGTTATAGATACAGTTTGTAGGATTTTACAGTTTGGGGATTGTGATGGGGTCATTACAAATATTGTACATAAAGTTATTAGATACATTTACATCTGAGCCTCCCCTCCATCCCTCTCTTTTGTGTGTAACTGAGCAGGTAAGTTAATGCACTTCTTGAAGAATTGTGGGCAGGCTTTGCTTGAGTTTCAGAAAGGGCAGTGCTTTTTAGTACAAGAAAGGTGGGAATGTCTCCTATCTAGACAATAAATGGAACATTTTGTCTGCTGTCCCAGCACTTCTGTATAAATTAATTATTAGCCTGCTATGGTAGAAATGTTCCCATCTGCTTGGCAACAAAGGGATTCAACACTTACTTCATAAATTCTTTATCTGCTGTAACATATACATATATATCATGTAAATTAACCACTAGTGCCTGCAGCTCACAACCAAGAATGATGCACGTGTTTCAAGGCTGGTTCTTGCAGCTTTGAGGTGATAGCGAGCTTATGATCAACTCCCAGGTAAGCAAATCAAGGCGTTTTTAGAGATTTTGGTTTGTATTTCTTGGTGTTCCTGAAATCTCTCCAACATGTGATGGAACTGTGACCTAGTCAGACACATGGCAGCTTGCTCACAACAAGTGCCAGGATCAGAGGCAGAAGGGGACACAAAGGGCTGCTCCCATGTGTGGCTGGGAACAGAGTGCCGCCGGCTCTGCATTAGTAACGTTTCAGTGCCAGGTTTTAACATGAGTGCTCACAGTGTTGTGTTCCTCTCCTAATTTCCTATCTCATTTTCCTAAAATACTGCAATTACTTCTTGATCTTTACATATCCCTTTCTGTTTTGCACCATACAAACATTATCTCTTTGAATCCGTGAAGGTCCTTTAAAACATACTACCAGGCACCAAGAAAGAAAAGGCTTTACGTGTTCCCTTGTACCCTTGCCTAAGTGAGCCCGTACCTGGCTCCTTCTCATATTTTGCAGCAATTTCTTTTATACTTTTCTCAGCCACTTTGTGGTGCATTTATTGTCTTATTGTGATGATCCCCTTCTCTGTTTTCATCAAAATACCTGACGAAAGAGCAGTGAGACTCTCTTCCTCTTCTTTCACAAGCTTCTCCTCCACGTGGTTTAATTTTTATAGTGACAATTTGTCATCTCTTTCTTCTGCTAAGGTTCTGATGCAGTCAGTCAAGCCAGCAGACCCTGGGCTGGGAATAGTTCATCAGCCTGGTCCCTTCCCGCCCCTGGCAGCCCCTCTTCCTGCGCATCCGAGGAGACGCTCCTTGCAGGCAGCCAACACTCCTATCACTGTTGACACCACACTCATGGACTGTACATTTACCAGCGTGGAGTGCTGGCAGGAGTGAAAACTCCAGGTGAGTCCCCATCATTATATATACCCATCACAAACATTTATTTCATTACTGGAAGGGCTGATATTCATACATGGGGTCAAATCCAAACCAGGCACGGTGCTCTGTATTTTTCTCAGCTCATAGGCAGCAGTTTGCCTTCTTGTCTGTGACTATTGTCCTAGTCTTGTCACCCAGGCCCTACGCTGTCAGTTTATTTGTTGTACTGGCACAACTGGGCACGACCCTCTCTGGTTGCCACCATTCTTATTCTTGGCAATGGAAGAAAACACAGATACAGGCCATCAAGACTGATTTTGCCCGCTCTCCATCTCTATTTTACTTTAGTTTTATGAGTGACTTTATAGATGTTCTGAGGAAAAGCAATGTGATCAGATATTTTGCCATCTCCTCAAGATCACTTTTCTCTGTGGCAAATCACCATCTTGGGTTCAGCTTCCAGCTCTGGAGTAGGTGGACAGCTTCCAGGGTACAGGTATCAACCGCTCACCCTTTCCCTCTCTTGCTTATTGTATTTTAGTCGCTGATTTATTTTTTTTTCAAACGCCAACTCAAACTCCTTCTTTGTACACATATTTTCTCTATAATAAGTCTTGTGGAGGTAGCATCTTCAAGTGTTTAGTGTAATGATGGGAGCACTGAGGCAGCTATGTGGATAATTTATTTGATTTAAAAATGTTGCCACATTTACTCATGAAAAACTTTAAAGAAAATGAAACTCATTAAAAAAACCCACATAAATTGTTTTTGCAACAAAGCAATTAAGAAATCTCAGCTCTCCAGCACGGTGGGCAACATTCTAAATAAAATAAAGCCCAAATTACCTTTTGCTGGAAACAAAGCAAGAGCTATCTCTTGTGACTTAATAAGAAATTGAGGTTTTTAGAATTAATACAAAGATGTAGCGGCTCCCTTCTATGTGTGTTGCTAAGCATTTTGCTGAAATTGCCTCAGTAAAAAAAGCAAACAATTCAAAAGGATCACATCTATGAGAGAATTTCTTTCTTGCCAACTAAATTACTCCGCTTTGCAGGATGCAGAAAGGAGTCAAGGATTTTATTTTCTTCCCCCACTGCACAGATACATGAAGGTTTGATGGGTTTTGCTTTGTTTTATTTCCTTTGTCTTTAGCTTTGCACTTCTTCTCCAAACCCCCACGTTTCTATGGGAACAAAGCAAAACAGAGTAAATGGATGGCAAAGTGTGGGGCCTGTCCTACCGATCCTGAGGAGTAGGCTTCATTTACACCGACAGCCTGGCCAAACACGGACACAGTCCCAGCAGTCGGGGGCTGACCCGGCCACCAAGCCACGGTGGCAGAGGTCTGTGTGGCTAGAGCCAGCGTGCCATGAGGGCCGAGCACACTGATCCTCAGCTGGTGGGCAGTGCACAGCCCTCACCATGCAGCAGCTGGGACACAGCAGCCATGGATGCTGGTGGGGGCACAGCAGTGTGTGCAGCCATGAGCAGTGAGCATGGCGGGCAGGCCACGCAGCCCGGCTCTGCGAGGTGCTGGAAGGCGGCCAGCTCCACAGGGCCCTCCCGAGTCTGCTTAATTGCGTGAAATAAGATGAAAAGACAGGCTAATGAGAAACCCCATCTGCCAGCCAGCTAAAATTAAGTCTGCCTTCTTTAGCAAAACGTGCTCAGATATCTGTGTCCTTTTAATATCCCTTCATATGGCCGAGCAGGTTTCAGGCATGTATCGGTGCCTCCCAGCTCTGCTTTTTCCCTTAGTTCCCCTGGTTTGCCCCTGAACAGCAGGGTAAGTGGAAGAATTTGGCTGAAGGATTCTGTTTCAGCATGAACTTATTTAAGAGAGCATCAGCTAATAAACACTGGAGCCCGACCTGCTCATTATTACATTATATTACATGATTCATTGACTCACGATACCAAATTGGTTACGAATGTAGCATAGCAGGTGGTCTTGTGACGCTTCTGAACTTTCTAAGAGAAACTAGGACACAAGTACAAGGAAAGAAATTCACAGAACAGCCCTAAGGATGTTTATATAGGGAAAAATATATTTAAGGACAGGTTGTGTATTTTAGTCTGTCTACCCTCTCTTCCCACACGACTTTTATGTCCCGAAATTGTTAGTCTGTTTAGTCTGTGTTAGCAATTGTTCTACTGATGTTCAGAGAAAGGTAACTCTTGTTGCTAGTTACCCAACCGACCGCCCATGCTCTGAAGTCTTCACTATGAGGATGGAGTCAGGTAGAACTGATCTGCATGCAAACTGTGGTCCTTACCTACTACAGTGCACTAACAGCACCAACAGGCTGTGTATGGGCCTAGGAACTTCAGCACACAATTTGTAAGAAGGATTCAATGCGTTATGGCAAAGCCTGACATGTGCCAGCACTTGCTGCCTATGAGGCTGGATACCGAACTAAGCTGCAGCCATTATTACTTGTGCATCATTTCTATTTCTTTGAAGCCAAACCCAGCTGATGAATTGAGTGGCATCTTAATTTTCCTTTTACCATCCGTTGTTGTAAATCAGGAATCACTTCAGTAAGTCGGCAAAAGTTACGGCAATGTAAAATCATGAAAGAGGAATCTATAAAAGCTCAGAAACAAATGACCACCAGACAACTCATACTATTTGAAGATTACACAAGTACAAATTCTTAAGGCAAATTGCACCATCTTTGCAAAACATGTATTGATTTTTACCACGCCAATTGAGAAATAAGTGTTTAATAACTCTGCCATGGATTAAGACAGATGGATGATATATTTTTTTTCTCTCCAGAAACTATTGTTCAAAGAAAGTAATACATGTTAATCAATCTGGTGATAATAGCTTTCAGGATAACTGCTTTATTAGAATTCATCTATTTTTTTAAAATGATTTTTCTATAGAGCAATGAAAAATGAGCCAGGTGCAACAAGAATGATATTTTGCTGACTTATTTTTAAACTGCGTTTACTTTAGGGCTGTGTTTTTGGCAGTTTTGGTGTTCCTTTTCAGTACAAACTTTCTGAAAACTGAAAAGGTTTCCTTTGAAACTGATTGAACCCAACTACTACCTGCACACATTTGGTCAAAGGTTTTACCAGCTCTGGTGAGCAACTGAAACGAGGAACAGATGTGTATGAGTACAGCCCTGACATATCTATCTGCCAACAGTACCAATTTCCCTTCCCGGTTTGGTTTCTCATGGCCCTGTAGCAGGCTCAGAAGCAGGCAGCAGTTTTAACCAGAGCTGGGACTGTTAGTTGGCTGGAGCAGTGCTGCCCCTCGCCCAGGAGAGCTCCGTACCACAGTACCATGAGGCTGCCACGCCAACAGGAGCAGTGCGTGCCCAGCAACAGGCTTGGCTTTTCCCCTGCAAACAGAGGCAAACACTGAACAAGACCCACTTAAAAATTAACTCTGAGATTAACGTGAAGAACGCTGGTATAGCTGAGGAGGCCTGTACAATATGATAAGAGTGTGTTTTAAAGGAGTTCTCATTCTTGTGGAAATTAGTTTGGGGTCCTCATCAGTGTATTCAGGAGAAAAAGTATTACTCTGATGTCGACAGAATAGAGATAAGAAGGAGATCTACTGAAGGAGAAATAATGAATTTACACTTTTAACATTCATTTGGAGGTGCAGAAGATACATTACTCTATATTATGCCTATATTAGACTTAAATAAATTTCATTATGAAAACAAGATTTGGGGGAGAGCCATGCAATTTGAAAACATGCAGAACTTCTGTGACAGCTTAAAACAAAGAGATCTCAGGGTGGTAATAAGCAACGATACATTTGGATAAATGCATTTTAGATATGTATTAACAGGATGTAAAGGGACAGTACTAAAGATACAACAGCAAGAGGATTCAGGGCTGTCTGAATCCTGCTGTCCACAGTTCTGTTGTGCTCCATTGGAATCCCTGGGGTTTGGGCACTGCAGGAGCTCTGAGTTGGAGGACTGACTGCAAAAACAATCAACTCCCAGATGATGCTGAACTTGTGCAGGATTTGCTTCTCCAGCTGGATGTGCATAGTAAGCCTATGGGGCCTGATGGGATTTATCCCAAGGTACAAAAAGAACTGGCTGAAGTCACTGTGAAACTCCTCTCAATTGTTTGCCGATGGTCTTGGGAATCTGGAGAGGTCATGGTCAACTGGAAGCTGGAAAATGTAGTCCTAGTTTTCAAGGAGGATAAGAAAGAAGACCTTGATAGCTACAGGCCTATCAACGCCTGGTAGAATTATTGAAGAAAATTATTCTGGATACTACCAAAAAATAGCTGAAATGACTGCAGCCTCTGGCTGGGCAGTCACCAAGCAGATGAAGTTTAATAAAAGCAAGTGTCAGATTCTGCACCTGGAATGGGACAGCTCTGGCTCTATGTACAGACTGTGGGATGAGAGGGCAGTGGGCGGGGGGGCTCTGGTGACAGCAGAGAAGTACAAAGGAGGACTGTAAAGATGGAAAATGGCCTAAAGGACAATGGAACAAACTCCCCAGGGCAGTGGTCACAGCACTAATCTGCCAGAGTTCAAGGAGTGTCTGAAAAACATTTCTTGGATTTGGTGATTCTCATGGGTCCCGTCCAGCTCAGGATGTTGTACACTTCTATGAATTCAAAGTGCAATGCAGAGGAAGCTTTTTATTATGTCAGCTATGAAATGTGGAAGAATGTCACTCTTATCTCACATACGATGATGTTAGAGGCATTTTCATTGCAACCAGCTGTCCCACCCTTCCACATACACTGTGGCATCATGTTTTTTCGTGAAAATCCTGCTAATCTCAGGGAAAGCAGCATAATGCCCCATTTACTGGGGCCTAGCAAAAGAAGCAACGTGTAGGAAAACATTTAGTGCAGTGACAGAAGTTTTGATTGTACACGACACACCATCAGAGGAACCATGCCATATCCTTCTGTGGAATATACAGTACTCATAACTAAGTTTGATTATACCAAGATCCACCCACAGCAAGGGAATATTCTGCAGTCAAAATAATAAGCAGCCACAACTGTTCAGGTACAGATAAGCTCATAATATGGATACACCAGCCATTTTCTTCTCCCAGAATGTGTGGCTTTGCAAAGTTAATTCAGATTCTTACTATGTGAAGCCACTTGGTATCAGTGTTGCAAAAAGCTGGTTCCCTGTTGGTTGAAATCCTTTCTTATTAAAAACATTTGGAACCATGGGGCAAAATGTCTCCTGTAGGAAGAGGTTTTTAGAAGTGTACAGATAACTTTGAAGCTCATTTTTAGTAGCAGCATTATGCAAATTTGCACTCAAGAACAGCTGAAAGAACAACTCAGTAATTATTGAAAGACTGCTTCTGGAGCGATACAAATCTTGGAGAAGTGTTGGAATGGACTGTCAGCCATGAGCTGAACACCAGGGAGGGGGAAGAGAAGAAGCATGGAAGGAGCAAGGAAGGACCCAGTGGTGACAGGGCAGCTACACTCTATTTAATTAAATACATATTCTTAGTTCTTCAAATTTGATTATTTGCAGCCAAATTTAAAACTTCAGAGAAACAGCAGGATAAAAATTAGGAAGAACTGAAAAAAAAAAAAAAAAGCTTCATAAAAAGTGAGCAAGATGCTGTTTCAGCAAGAAAGGAAGGGAGCTGAGTCTATGCATCAGTTCTGAGATGTCACGGGACCACATGGAGACTAATGCTGCATCAAGCAGAAGAAAGGCATGCTTCAAAAGGATGCATTCCTCGCTTCTTCTTTTGTATCACTTCTGAATCTCAGCTGTTCGTTACAAGTTTATAAATGTAGATTTATTTATCACTCCAAATTTTTCCAAGATGGGAAGATTCAAAATATGTCTCTGCTTTGTTAACATTCTTACTCATTCTTCCTTGGCTTCTGTGCAGAGATGATAAGTAGGAGAGGCACACCGCGATGCTGAAGTGAAATGCTAGTGCAATATTATCAGAGCTCATTTGGATTACGAGTTTAAAGCTGATTAAAGCCTTCATAAATAATGTTACTGGGACAATCTGCAACAAAATCTGCTAGCTGAGCCCTGAGCATGGGGCAGGCCCAGCAGCCCCCCAGCAACATGTGGGGCTCTGCGAATGGTGCTGCTGGAGTGAAGGAACACGTGGGGTTCTGTGACCTACTTATAGCTCTGCTCGTGTGATGCCTGGTGAGCCAGCTGTGACACACCAGAGAGTAAGATTACATGGCAGCCGTAGGTCTTAAGCTCTCACTGAATAACTTAACTATGAAAACATGAAATCAATCCTCTTCTCCTGGAGTTGACAGCAAAGAGAGCAAGTGGAACTAGAGAGGAGTGAGGAAAAACCCTGGTTTGAGAAAAGACAAGTTGCTATTTGAGGAGTTTGAAATTCAATAGCATAGGTCCTTTTAATAGCCTATTTAGGCTTCCAGAATATTTCAGTCATCACTCATACACTGATATTTTCAAATCAAGAGAATTTCAAATATGATTTTTTAAAATAATTTTGGCTATACCACACAGAAGTATTTCATTCTGATTGCCAGCTTCAAAGATTGGCACAAGAGGCAACAAGCACAGCATTACCAGACATGGGAGGTCAGGATGGGGTGAAGTATTGCTGTGAGAAGCAAGTAACAAAACTGAAAATGAATTTCTGTGTTTCAGGAGCCAAAAGCAGTCAGCTCTCTCCTTCCTTTCACACACCACAAGGAAAGTGTGCACCTCTATAGACACGAAGGCATGACGACAGAAGAATTTGTCTTGAGGCACTACATCAAAGAAATTAACAGAATCTTTTTCTTGCCTATGCAACAGGTAGCTTTCTATAAGAGCAAACTACACTGAATATAAGATGATGTAGGGCCACTGTGGTTTCTTAAATCTGAATCAGGGTCTCACATTTTTGCTGGTGGTATCCTCAGGCAGCCAGGAGAAGCATGGGTGAGCAGTCATGGAAATCTTACAAGAAATTCCATTTACTTCACACAGTATGCTTATGATCAGCCTATTGTCCCAAATGTACTCACAAAATCTATTCATGCCACAATTAACAAATACAGAAGATCGTAAGAATTATCAGAACTTGCAAAACTTGTGAAAGTCCCAAGCAAATGAAAGATCTGGCTGCAATAACTACTTCAGTTGGCTCTGATAAGTACACAGGCTGCAGCAAATAGAAAAATATCATAAACATTGTCCACAGGAAAAAGAAAGAAATTAATTGTCAAAGCTTACCTATCATTTTAGGCTGACACCAGCAGTCAAGCCTCAAAGTCTTGCAGTGTGAAGCTGCAAATCACGGTGGCCAGCTCTATTTATTACTGCCAGCAGTTAATAAATCACCTGCTTGAGACTCTGCTGCGCTGTCTTTGTAGGCATTGAATCTGGATTGACCAGGCTGTAATTCCCTCAATCCCTCTTCTTAAGGATAAGCACTCTTCTCCCTTCCTCATCCTCTGGGACACCCAGGAGCTCTTGAAGATAATCACCGATGTCAGTGATTGCTGCCGCCAGTTCCCATGTTCGCCTGCGTAAATGTCACCAGCCTTCCTGCCTTTGATTAACATCTCATTTAATTTAAATATTTATTGATCTTCACCTCCTGTTTTTGACAAGGGACCTTGCCATCTTGTTGCAAAGAGTATTTTCTCAAGTGAGAGGCCACGATCTGCCCATTTGTGCTGTGAATGTGGATTGCCGGGCTCAGTGCTGTGACCATTTGCAGGGCTCTGCCCCTGCACAGCTCCGCGTCCTCAGTGCAACTCTCAGCATTGCTCTCTGCATCCAAACACAATCTCTCATTTCTAAAGTTTATTCTTTTGTATGATAGATAGATAGATGCTGTGACTTTTCTGATGAGAAATTAGGTCATCGATATTACATCAGTTAGGCTTAATTACATTCTTAATTCTATGAATGTGGGAAATATCTTTTCTATCTATCTTATTTCAACAACTCTTTAATTAAAAATAAAATACGTTGTAGGCAGTACTTCCCAAACATTCAGAGTTGACTGTTATATCCTTTCACTACTCCATCCATGGGTGACGCAGAATTCATGTCCTACAATGTTGCCAGGATAAGTTTCTAAGCATTGTTCTCCTTCTCATTGCACATAAGCTAGGAAGTTACTGATGTGCAGCTGTACATAGCTTCATTTTACTTCAGTTTAAAAAAGGAAGTGACTTTATAGACTTTGGTGTTTATGCAAAGATTATCTTACAAGCAAAAGGATTCATTTTTCTGCAGGCTTTCAGCTATGACTGTTAGACAGCTAAATGGGAAGCATGCCATCAGGTAGAAAGCTGAGTGAATAATTGGATGTAGAGCTTCTGCCTCAGTGACTTTGCCTTCTTCTGGTTGAAGAAACATCTTACAACTACAGCTTTTGTGTTCTGGGTGTGAGGGAGCAGATGCCATGCACACACCCAGCACTGACTGCTGGACCAGTTGGGTGTCACTTACCAGCCCAGATGCCTCTGGTTTGCTCCTTCTGTAGCCTGCAAGTGCTCCTTCACCTTAAGGCAGTCCTAGAAAAACGTCATGGCCAAATCCAGATTGTTACTTGCACAGCTTTGAACAGTGGAATTTCCTAACCAGCATTCACTGAAATGTGAAGATATTTTAATTAATAATAACCAAGAAGCAATACAAGGTGTGCCTTCAGAATTGGGAAATATCAAGATACAGTATTATTTTCTTGCCAAAGGGCAATGTGATGTGGAGGCAAGGCTGTGTTCTATTGCTGCTAGGAAGAAACAGCTCTTTGCTGGACGTATTAAACATGGCAAATGGTACGGCTCCGCCAGGGACTGGGTGTCATGGAGTTACAAATTACAGGTGAGGATAAAAGATTAAATTTATAACACAATCACCGTCAACATTTTTATTCAATGCTTGCACATGGAGCTTTGATAGGTTGTATGGCAAAGAGGTATACAGGTGTTGGATTGAAGAGATTATCCCAATAAAAAGCATAAAAGAAATAAAAATTGTACCTGTGTCCTGGGCTCGCAGAAGGGTTCCCAGAAGAAGGATTTCCAGATAGAGATCCTTCCTCCTGGGCAGTCAGCCCTTCAATGGGGTCTCTGTGTGGTGCAGCCAGGCTCCAGCCCTTCCAGTCACTCAGGTGAAACTGCATT
>PPHD01010753.1:0-19388 GCA_002909625.1 Bambusicola thoracicus | reverse complement strand
CATTCATATTCTTTTTTTTTTTTTGATAAATCCAAAAGACTTTCTGGGAATGATTACATACATATTTTAAATGACCCCTGAAAGCAGAGATGGACGGATTTTATTTTTAATTGTAGCCGAAGCAAGCTTTTCAACTGTAGCAAGGTTTACTACTTAGATTGTATTCAGTACTTCTGTTTTATAGTTAAAAGGAAAAGCCCTCAAAAAACGGAAAGACTTCTGACAGAAAACTGCCTAATAGTTACCTCAGAATTCTTTATTAACCTCCAACCAGTTTCAAGTAATTTCTGCTTCCATGCCATTTCCTTAAAACATGAACAGATAGGAACAGTTTCTTTGTGAAGAAATTTAATGTAGGAAAATGGTTAATGAAGAATAGAGTATAGGAGGATGTTTTTGTCTTCATGCCTGTTCTTGTTCTTTGTCAGACCTCAAATTAATAGCTATGCGTTAAAAGCATGTTTTTGCACGAATAATTTGCAAAATAGAAAATAACAAACATCTTAGTGTATGGCTTCTGTGTCTTATTGTTTAAATAATGCATGTATCTTGTGCATCTTCTCAGCGTGGCCTTGTTTTGTTTGTTTTTTATATTGGATTAATCTGCTGGAAGCTGAGTGCATCTGTGAGCATTAATGTTGTACTCTCAGAACTAGAATGATAACATTCAAAAATAACAGCGAGTAAATACACATACTGTTTTGTGAGGGCCTCCAGGCAGAGAGAGCCTCCTGGGTGACTGACAACTATCTTGTTCACTTCATTTTTTTTGTTGTGTATGCCACATACAGTTATTTTCCTCAAGATTTACAGTTCTTATGTCTTGGAATGAGAACTTTGGACTGTTGATACTATTACTGTTGCGGAGATTGCAGTAATAATTCTCCGCAACTGCTGGAGTTGTAGAGAAAGAGGTTTGCCTGTTTTGTGGAGAATGCAGAGGTTTAACTTAAGCTTAACTAGGGACATCACATGCTGCTGCTCACTTTACATTTTAGCTGACTGTTTAGCTGCCTTTCTTGTCTTTTCAGGATGATGATAATTCCACTGAAATGGCAGTTGTAAACATTGCCTGTGAGATGCTTAATCTGGGTGTTCTGATGTACAGTTAGATTGTTGGTGCTGTTTGTAATAGGTTTTCATGTTTCTTAAAATGTGAGAAGTGAAATGGTTATGCACTAGGTGAAATCTTTATTTCTAATATAAAAGCTGATGCAATGTTTAGTCGTGTGAACAATGTTTTTTCAAACAAACAGGGCTGCCACAAAAAAAAACAATATGGCTTCATTGTTGTATTCTAATTAATATGGCAAGAAATCAATTAAATTTTAATAGACAGTCTGTAAAACCCCAATAATTTAGTGTGAGATATAGAAAGAGGGGAAAGTGTAAGCTACTACTTGGCATTATATTAATATTATGCAGGTACCAATTGTTTCTGTAATAGGTATGGTAAATTGAAAGGGGCAACCATTATGATTTTGTGATATTCCTGATCTGCTTGATCACTTCAAAAAACAGCATCTGCGTAAGCAGAGTATTTAAAACATCTTGAGCTGAACACAGTTGTAGTTTGAGATCTAATGAGTTCTTAACTATCTGGTGTCCCAAAGAGGAGCAGATTGTGCAGTTTTTTCTGGTCTCGTACTTCAAAGTTAAAGCCCATCCATTTGGTGTGGGTATGCTCAACAGTTCTTTACCATTAAGCAGACAGAATACCTACTTATTTCTCAAGAAGCTCAAAATGCTTGAGTTCCCATTTTGTTGGACAGTAATTCTAAGGCTTGTTCACTGGCCTCCTCTGGTTATACATCTAAGTAGTGTATAAAGCTGGGCACCTGCAAATACCCCCGTAATATTTAATGTTACTGGTTGAGGAGTTCTTGTGTAGCCAAAGTAGAAGAAGAGAAGCTGCAAGTAAAAATTTTAAAATTTTAATTATATTGCCTGGTTTTCCGAAGAATAAAAAATTGTGTAGAGACAAAAACATGCTTACATTTTTCTTCACTGTTGTGTTGTAAGCTGTCTGTCTTGTCACTGTTGTCTCTTAAAGCCTGTAATATATACAGTGCACAGTTGAATTGATTAGATTTACACTTCTTGAGAAAGCAAACTAGGCTTTCTTTTATACATTTGTTTTCTGTGATACTTCCAGGAATTCCTTATAGCATGTTTCTTTTCTTTCAAAGTTCATAATTTCTAACTTCTTCAGAGAAGAATTTTAAATGTGTGACCTAAGCTCTCATTTGAGTGACTGTGAATGACTCATGATACATAATAATGAATCAATTGCATACCTTAGTTGTAATATTGAGGTGAGTGGCTGTGAAGTAAATCAATGTGAAAATCAAAAGTGTTAGAAACTAATTTCTCTAAGTTCTAGTTTGGGACCAAGCCATTTGAATCCCTTTGTACTTCATTTTTGACTTTGATCTTATCAGAAACTCGCACATGGAGCCTATTACTTAACTGAGAGTTTGTACTGTTTTTTTCTAGACTGTGCATTCAAAATAACTGAAAAATGTATATTAAAACCTGAGCCATGCAGAGACACAGCATTACTTACAGCGTGCAAATCAAACTCTTCTTGAATAAGTAGAAGAAACAGTTCCTGGTTGTAGTGCATCATTTAGCATGTCTAGAGGAAAGAAGGGTGGAGTGAGACCGAGAAAATGCTTGCCGAAAATAATCCTGTTAAGAAGCTGAGAATTCTCTAGCATAATTTGGAATATTTGAATGAAAGGCTTTGAGAATGGATTTTGAACCACCTGTTCTGAAGAGGAGAGAGGGATAAAAGGGAAGAAGAGAGATTTCCTATTGTTATGCAGTTAAAGATGCTTAGTCCTGCCAACAATGGAGAAGAATACCTCTTCTGTAAAACATGATAAGAAGATGTAGGGAATCCTGCTGTCAATTCCTGTACTTAATCTGTTGATAACTATACCTCTTTTTGAGGGAATCTTCAGTTTTCTGTGGAAAACGAAGCTGCATAGAGGAGAGGAACCTCGCTGATGTCCCAAGTGCCTGTCAAAAGGAAAACAAAGCAAAACAGAGACAGCAAGAGCATATCCTGTTTTAGATATGAAAGAATCTTGAATTCCTCATCTGTATAGAAACTTTCTTTGCAGTCTACCACAGAATGCAAGCCAAGTATCTCTTCTTCTTTGAGAGAGCTTTTCTAAAGGTTTAATATGTAATGACATCTGATTGGAGCTTGGGTTATTTTTCATTGTATATTTGTGTAACTTACAGCAGTGCTTCTGTGTTGCGATTGTTATTTATACACTCAGGATTTGGGGAACATCTATTTTCTGAGATGAAAAAATTGTGTATAATCTTCCCTAGGTTTTCATGCAGTGGAATGGACAGCATAAGTTTATTCCTGTTTACTAGTTCTTTACACTG
Organism: Bambusicola thoracicus; assembly: GCA_002909625.1. Taxonomy (NCBI): domain Eukaryota; kingdom Metazoa; phylum Chordata; class Aves; order Galliformes; family Phasianidae; genus Bambusicola; species Bambusicola thoracicus. The sequence continues at coordinate 15,983 of PPHD01010753.1, read as the reverse complement.
TGGTCTTTCAAAATAATGGTTTTTCTGTGCATTATGTTTTTTAATAAGTAGTGCTAATACTTCTCTAATTTGAAGCCAAGTTTATCTTTCACGTAACAGCATCTTTTTGTTTAGGAAATTGGTAGTGGCAGTCTGTAGTTCTTTTATATTCCTTTCCTTATCTTTCTATTCTGGTCCTTTCATGCATAACTGGCACGTTTTGTTTAGCTAAAGGCACTTTGCATGTCTGCAGCAAACATCTTCAAAAGCTGACTCAAACTTGAGGGCACTATTGGCTTAAGGCATTCATAGTCTCTGCCTGATTTGTTTTTGTTAAAATGTTTTGTGAACATTTTGGTAACTTGGTTATATGCATTAGTATTGGAATATGGATAGGTCAGAATTTCAGTAAAGCAAAACAAACTTGAAATTTTTAGTTTTGTGTAGCAGTCGCAGGTAGAAGGTTACAGCAGTCAAAGATTCTGATAGAAATAAAGCCACATAAATGTAAATGCTGTTTTAGGTCTGAAACTCATAATATTGCCTTTACACCCATGACACATCTCTATCAGATTCTCTTTGGTTGAGCTTAAAGAGGTCAGGGGCATTAAGGGACTATGTTTACCCTTAACCACTTTTCTTAGATAAATCATCTTTTCTGCAAATGATCAGAGCTGTACAAAAGATTAGTTGCAGTATTTGGTAAATTTTTTTGCACACTGTCTGAATGCTGATTAACATACACTTGAATGCAGAAATAGCTTCATAAATGGTTAGTCCTCTGCAATAGCGCTACAGCAAGGAGATGAGCTCTGTGTCAATTCTTCTACATCATTTATCATATAGTGTTTTGAAATAAATGCTACATGAGATTGTGTCCTAAGCAGTCAAACATAAATACAACAATGATAGGAATACATTCTTATAGCCAAGAATGTAGTACATGGACTTTGCTCAAGAAAGTGAGAAAGATTCCAGGAAGATATTTACCTTTATGATGCAAAAGTTAACATGTTCTACATTTTAAGAAACGTGAGTGATTTTTGAAAATAGTTGTGTGAAGAAAAGAGCAATTTTTGAAATTCATGCAAAAATATTGATCTTATATATTGCCACCTACTTATATGTTACCATGATTTACATAACATTAAGGAGCATTCTGTCTTCTGTGATAGGGTGGACTCAAAAATAGCAAGCATGAATGCACACTGTCATCTCAAGAGTATATTCATGAGTTACGATCTGGAATTGCAGAAGAAAAACTTCTTAACTGCCTTGAATCGTTGAGAGTATCTTTAACCAGCAACCCGGTCAGGTAAGTAATTTCTGCTGAGATCCTTGTGATGAGATCCCTGGTTTTCTTCAAGGAGGAAAATTATATTAATAGTCTGTACAGCTATTCTACTTTGATATCAAGTGAGACACTTGTCTCTTGTCTTTACCCTGCAAGGGACTTGATATGTAAAACTAAAAAGTTTCTCAAATTACTGTTCTCAGGATATGCTTTGAAGTTTGTCTTAAGTGCACAGTTTTTTATCCTAATGTGTGAAGAATTGGCAACTGGATGGACTTAGTACATTACTACATAAATTCTTTTTGTTTCTGAGGAATATTAGCTGCTAGGCCTTGGTCTTGTGTGAGGGAGCTTAGGTTAGTGATGATGCTGAAATCATTCAGCTTACTGATACCCAACAAGTTATGTTATGTTGGGATATCCTGAGAAGTTGTGGAAAAGTTTTCCTATTTGCATAAGAAGCTTCAAATGAAAGTTTGGCTCTCAAAGCTCTCTTTTCAGGTAATAATAATACTTTCGTAGGGTTGGTTTGTTTTTTTAAATGTTGTATTCCATCATAGCGTACTGTATATCCCTATTTCTCTGTTGCCCTTTGCTTGTTTTATTTATGCTCTATTGTACCTATGTATGCTATAATCGTCTTAATGCATATAAATCCTGTTAACTTGTTACAGCTTCAATTACAGATTGTATTAAAGCTTCTGCAGAAGAAAGTTCTCATGGTTAAGCTTTGAGTTCTGTGTTAATTTGGGAAGCAATTAAATTATTTTTTTCCTGCTTTTCCATATGCCACTTTTTCTCAGTATGACATTATAACATATGCTTCCTCAGAATATACTGCAAAAACTCTGTATACAGAGGCATAAAATACACCTTCATGTAGAAACTTGGTTGTAAGGTCAGTAAGGATACAGGTGTTGTAAAGTATTGGATGATCAGTAAGTATACAGAGAAGTTAGGCTTAGTAAGATTATCACATTAGAAAAGATAATCATAAATAAATGAAAGCGCTCACAAGAAGCAATCTTCAGAGAAAGATCCTTCCCCAGTGGCAGTCAGCCCTTAAATGGGGTCTAGGAGAGGTGGAGCCTGGCTCCACCCCTTCCGTTCACACAGGTGAATTGCTTTCACCTGTGTTCCCATGGCTGACTCAGTGCTTGCCTCAGGTCAGAGCTTCAGGCTGTGATTCAGCAGTTCCCATACATTCATTGCTCTACTGCTACTTCACAGTTCCTTGCATTGTGTTCCAAGAATGATTGCCTAAATCATTCCTGTGATACCCTGCATCCTGTTATAAAGAGTAATGAAAAGAGTACAATTGCTCTATATTAAGAGATGGATAGTTGCCTAGAAGGTATCTTGACAATCAGCTGCTATAAAAAGCAGTTCCAGTTAGTAAGCCTGATAGTGGAACTCTCACTCTCTGCTATAATGGATCTTGAGAATGAATTTTGTATCGATTGTAATAAATTTTGGTCCTACTCTGGGTATGAATGGTACAACAATTGTATTCGGGCTAGATCCAACTAGTTTTCTAAATCTGTTTAGTTTAAACACGAAACTTTGTTCTTAATGTGAGCTACCTAGACTGAGTCTGTTTTATTTGAAACAGAAGTTTTGACTGAAGTTGTTAAAGTACTGTATGTCCCTAATGAGATGCTGATGAAAACTTTGTCATATTTCTGTTATTGAAGAGGCATAATGTAACTTTGCTAACAGAGTTTAAATGATACAAGATTATTATTATTGATTTTAGTTTCAAAAAAGGAAAAATCTGAATTCATCAGTTTTATTGGAACTTTTTCAATGTCTTAGAAGGCATGGTTTAGGACCGTATGGAGAACTGAATATTTTAAAGTGATTTTTGGGGTATAGAGATGGGTAAATTGAGATATGGGCAGATTTAACTTCAGGGATTAAGAGAATTTGTGTGAATGTGGAATTTCTTTTTTTTCCATTAGTTGCTGTGTGTGAAACACCTCATACACACGCTTGTTGGCACCACAATGTAGTTCTCAGCACACTGGAAAATGATAAATGGGTTGTTTGCAGTTGTCTGAAGTATTTTTGCATTTTGTGTTGGCTCATAATGAAGTCAAGTTTTTGAACTAAGCATTGGTCTTAATGGTTGTCCGGGTCATCCTGTAAAGTGAAACTTAAAGCACTGTACCTGAAGAGATGTACTAGCAGTATTGGAGGTACAGAGGCATAGCTTCGCAAACTTAATGTTGATTAATAAATAATGAAAGCAATTTTTCCTCCTTTTTCTAGCTGGGTTAACAATTTTGGACATGAAGGCCTCGGACTACTTTTGGATGCCTTGGAAAGGCTTTTGGATAAGAAACAGTAAGGAATTGAATCGTTTGAGGGGGTGGCTGGGGTTGGCTAGTGAGTATTGTACTTACGTTATTTTTTCCTCCATTCCAAGACAAGAAAATATTGACAAGAAGAATCAACATAAACTCATCCAATGCCTTAAAGCTTTCATGAACAACAAAGTAAGAAATATTTTAAACTTGTATACTTCTAGTATGATAGCTTTTTGATTTCAAGATGAATGTAGCATGTTGAAACTTTGAAGAGGAAGGAAAACTCGTATATCCATTGTCAGCAGGCTAGAAAGTTAGTATAACTTTCTATTGAGTCTTGTTCATAAATCTTCCTGTTAAATGAGTTGTCTTTATTTTTGTTAGTACCAATGATATTTTAGGAATGAAAATATTTGGCAAAAGTGATGACTGTTTGCACTGGAAGTGGATAAGCAAATTAATTTCCATGTGGAAGGAAGGAAAAATACTTTGGGATTACGTTAATTTTTTTGCTAATAAAGTGCGCTTATCACTTGATCTATAACATTCTAGCTACTGTTTTTAAGTTGGAATGCAGTGGGAAAAGAATAAAACATTGGTCTAGAGTAAGTTGAATCTATTTCTAATGTGATTTATTCCTGTTTGAAGTATGATAAATGGTTTTAGAAGTTTACATGTTAAACTTGAGAGTTACCTATCAGTATAGCAAAATTATTCAGGTGGTATTGCAGTGGTTTATTCTACACCCATAATAAATGTTAACTGTATATTAAAGTTAATTTTAACTGCTATTATTTAGTTTAGTAAAATTTAAAACACTTACGGAATAGCTTGCTGTATGCACTGGATGTTTACTCAAGTCTTTTAGCCTGTCTGATGATGTGGGAGTAGTAAATTTCAATGTTCATGTTTCTTTTTTATTCTCCTTACTATTCCTGCACATACAGTGTAGCATCCAACAATTGGAGGTCTGATTTCTCTAACCTGTAGTTAATCAAAATTTATCAATAAACAAACAAACAAACAAAAAACCAAACTATTTCTAAGGAGAGGACAATCTCTAAGGTTTGGGTTGTGGGTTTTTATTTTTGTCTTATACTATTTAATTTCCTTTGCAGGTATGCAGTAAGTAAAAGGCTATTAATTTTATTTATTTATTTATTTTTACCTCTCTCATTCAGGATGTTGGGTGAAATATTTTGACTTAGCCAGAGACTGCTACACTTTTGGTTTGCAGGGATATGTGAGAGTAGTAGAAATGTGAGAATAAACTTTTTATAATTTTGAGGTTTTTCAGATAAAGAGTAGTAGTAAATGGGTCCCTGACTCTTGAGGTTGAGTATCTTCTTTAAGAATTCTTTTTTTTTGCTTGGGAAAAACCTTCAAATATAAGATTTGAAGACTGATTTGCATCCCAAGCAGTAACAGCCAGGAGGCTTTAGTAGAACATTATCAAGTTTCGTATGAGAGTGTGTGTCTTTGAGGATGCCTAAGGTTCTGAAATCTGATGATGATGAGTATATGAGGCAAATATTATCTTTTCACTGTAAGCTTTTTGTTTATTTAAGTATGGACTGCAGCGGATTCTCGGAGATGAAAGAAGTCTTTTACTTCTATCAAGAGCGATCGATCCAAAACAACCGCATATGATGACAGAGACAGTGAAAATACTCTCTGCCATCTGCATTGTTGGAGAGGAAAAAATGTAAGAAAGATGTTAAAGCATCATACTTTATTTTGAATGTGTGAGATGTTAGTTAGGAAGCAGTGAGAAAATTTGTCTATGAAACAAAGGTAATGTGTTATGTTTAGTTTTTTAATGCTACTTATAGTTTAAATGAGAAGAGACTTTCACCTGTTCTGATGCATTTATGCAGTATTAAATCAGGGAAAAGCAAATAAGTAGATAATCTGTGAAACATGGCCTGTGTGGAAGGTCTGAAAAAAATGTAATGGCTTACTGTAGAGGAGACTTATTGAGCCATAACTGTTTATAAATGGCTGCTGAAAACAAGCAAATGTAAGTAATTTCATATATACCTGGGAAATACGATCAGGAATTGTAACCTTGCCACAAGGAAATCTATCAGATTTAAAGACAGTTTAGAACAGTGCATGTTTTGAAGTAGACAGCGGTCTGTGTCCTTAGAATGAGAATGTTGGCTGTGGTATGATTTTTAACAGTTTAACTTTTTTCTTAGTCTGGACAAGGTCTTAGGAGCCATAACAACTGCTGCTGAAAGGAATAATAGGGAACGCTTCTCTCCAGTTGTTGAAGGACTGGAGAACCATGAATTCTTACAACTGCAGGTGGGTCTAGTAGATTTTTTTGTTGTTGTTTGTTTGTTTTTTAATATATGCTCACTGATACTTCTGCGTGTTGTTTTCTAATATTCTGCATGAAGAAATGGGTAAGTGTGAGTTTTTCTTAACTTTCAAAATGCGATTATTTTATATTGATATTTTCTAGGAGCAGCAGCCAAAAGTTTATTGATGTGAAGGATTTTGTTAAGTTATTCTTCCTGATAATGACAATTTCAGTTAATTCCTGACCTATTTGTGATAAATTTATGAGGATTGGATATGTCTGATTTTGGCTGGTTTTTTTTGTTGTTGTTGTTTTGTTTTTTTTTGTTTTGCTTTCTGTTTTTGAGAGAGTAGTGCAGTGGAGGGTCATTGCTGTTTCTGTCAAAAAGAACTGTGCTCTCCCAAGTGAAGTAGTCATTTTAGGATACTGAGTCCTTTACTGTGTCACATATTCATTACTGCTTACATTTTAGCATAATACAGCCTTTCTACTGTCTGTATACACCTGAATAGCCCAAAAATTTCTATTAGAATGTAACATATTGTTTTCATAAGAAATTCAACTTCTTCTCATAATGCAGTAATTACAGGTTTCATGTTGCTTAAGTACCATGATAGAAAGATAAAGAAAGCTAGAGTTCAGGAAGAGCACAAAACTAAACTACATGGAAGGTATCCTCCATTTTCATAGATTGTGTGTTATCTACAGCAGTGTTCTAAGAAGTTTGGTTAAAGCTTTATTTTAATAATCAGCAGGTTTCTGCTTTGCTTCAAAAATTGTCGATTTTGAAAATATCAAGCCAGAATTTCTTTTATGAAAATGTATTAGTTAAATTACTCAACGGTTGGAAATTAAAAAGTCTTAACAAGAAATGATGTAAAACAAATAAAATTTACCTACTTGATAATATAGAGAATACCACATGCAACTCAGAGATACTGGCGTCAGTTAAGACTGTATGTATTTTTATTGTTTTTAAGTACAGAAGTAGAGAAGTTATAAAACACACTTGCATTTTTTTCTCCTAAGTTTTTAATTGTGTTGTCATAAATAAGCAAATTATTTTCTAATATTAGCAATTTAGAATAAATATAAGATAGGTTGAAGTGCTTGACAAATACCACCTACTATGAACATGGTTGTTTCTGAAAGCCTGAGGTGAATGAAGGTCAATGATCTTATCTTTCTACCTCTAATGTTCTTTTTAAATCATTTTTAACTGAAATGTTTCTTTATCTTTCTTTTGATATTCTGTAATAAGATTGCATCTACTCATTGCATATTGATTTAATACTAATATTATTCCAAATGAAATTTGGTTTAATGTCATTGACTTTTACCTTGTTGATTTAAAAAACAAACAAAACGAAACAAACAAAAAAAAGAAAACAAAGCCAAACATAGAAACATCACTTAGAAACAAAATCAAAAAACATCGCAAGGAAACAAAGAAACAAAAAATACATGTAATAAATATACAACTGCAAGACTCATTAACTTGTTTCTGATAAAATCATTCTTTACGTGTAATGTATTAACGTAAGCCATTAAACCAACGTCTCTTCAGGGCAAAAGCAGTCATAGCATATGGCACCTCTGTTTGGATTGGACATGTACTTTTAGCTTATTTAGTCATGTCATAGTAGTAGCATAACGAGTCATTCAAGCAAGCGTGATGAGAGTACATTATCTGAGGATGTAGCTATATAGACATAGTGCCTTTTAATAGAAATCAGGGCTCCATAAGGTGTTTCATTAAAACTAAATAATGTGTGTATTTAGAACTGGAAGTGTGCAGTTATCTGACACTTCTTCTGTGCAGCTATTGTTTGTTTATTTCTAGCCTAATGCTACTTCTATTTACACTTAACATCTTTTACTGAACTTGGTATTTCCCTGGAGTCCCATTTTAGACTTCCAGTGTGCATCAGTGCTTTAGCAATGATGATATTGTCTACCTGTTTTAAAATTAATTAAAGCACAGCTGCTTAATTGAAGCATTAGCCAGTAGCGTGAGACTTCAGTCATTTTGCAAAAATGCTGTGCAGAAGTAGACACCTGCTGATGTGAAATAATTAGTAATTTTTTTTTCCCCGTGATTTCTGATTCCTGTAAAACCAGATTGTTTTCAAATTAGTAAGTACTGAGGAAAAAGAGGACTTTCAGCGTGGTACTATAGTGCAAAATGACAACTTTCTGAAATGAAGCTTTATCCTTTACAGCTGATATAATTTTGAAGTAGCAAAAGCGCTGACAATATGAAAACAAAACAGTATTTGATACAGGTTAAGCTAAATGAAGTCAAGGGGTTGCCTGTGTATGACAGTGAGCAACATCCATCACTTGATATTTGTTTTTACAAAGTAAACTCAGTAGTCTAAGACAGAAGTATTTATTTGCATTGTATGCGTACTCAAAGTTTATGCCTCTTTTTCCAACAACAGGCAGCCTGCATGCAGTTCATCAATGCCCTTGTTACATCTCCAGAAGAACTTGATTTCAGAATTCACTTGAGAAATGAGTTTTTACGTTGTGGCCTGAAGAAAATATTGCCTGTAAGTAGTTTGTGTGTAGGAATTGATCACAGTAAACTGATTGTGATTGTTGAGGATAGCAAAATTGTTTTATAAATGATTTGGAGTGGGGAAGGTCCAACACAGGAGGCCCCTCAAGCCTAATTTGCTTTTGTTCTGCATAGTTGCAGATAGTTTTGTTACCTTCAATTATGAATTAAGATGCAGTAACTTTCTGAAACGTATACAAAGTAAAATTACTACATGAAAAAGATGTTTTAGGCTCTCAGTTAACTGTGTAAACCAGGATGATAGTTGAATCAAGTTAATATATTAGAAATTAAAGTAGTCGTCAAACTGACCATAATTTGTAATGTGTAAGTTACCGTATCTACACTGAGCTCAGATCATTAATTCTGAAGGAAATTAATGTCAAATGTATAGAAGGATTGTTCTTTTTTTGTTCCTTTCTGTGCCTAGCGGTTATTTTTCAAGAAACCTAAGTGTTCAAAGATTCTGAAAAAAGAAAAATTTAGGAGGATCCATTTTTCTCTGTATGAATGCATAGTATGCTTCTCTCATTTTCAAACATTAGAATCAATATATATTCCACACAAAAGAAATAAAAAAAAAATATATATATAACATTCAATTCATACATATCTGGTATGACAGTTCTAGGCAAATTTTCATTTAAAATATGGAGTTTATTCACGCTAGTGGCTTTTGGAATAGTTTTTAGTTTCTGTGATTTTTCCCAGTAGGAAGCTCAAGTTGACTATTAAGTTTTTTTAGTGAATTTGTGTGCATATTTTAAGGAAAATATTTGCTTTTTTTTTTTTTTCCCCCGGTTACAACTATTAAGTTTTATGCGTGATTTTTAACATGTAAATATTTCTCAGTGTACCATAAATGTTTTTGCGCTGTGATGTAGATTAACTGTTAGTAACACAAGTTGTAGGCATGTCTTCTTTACACTTAGGCTCCCTAAGTTCACTTTCGTTGGTGTTTTGCAATGTTCTTATGCTTCAACAAATCTGAATTGTCAACTGTGTCCAATTAGGAGAAGTCAACACAGTGAGGTTTCTGTAGTCTGTACCTGCCATATTGGTTTATATAGTGCCTTCCACGTAAGAAAATCTCAGGCACTATGCAACTTGCTCCTGCTTAAAATGTATTTTCTGCTCCAAAGGTTCATGCTTTACATTTTGTTGTGATACAGTTTTGAAGGGGTGGTGGTGATGGAATTCTTAAGGGAGGGGAAAAAAAGTGCATGCTAATTTTGCCATTGCATTAGGCCTTGAAAGAGAAGGAGAATGAAGAGCTTGATATTCAGTTGAAAGTGTTTGATGAGAGCAAAGAAGAGGACTTGATTGAACTGTCACATCGTCTCAATGATATCAGAGTTGAAATGGAATATCCTTTATAAAAACTGTTATTACATAGATTAATAACTTTATTAAATATACGGTAGAATGCTTTACGTACAGTCATTTTGTCACATTTATTATACATGTAAGTGCTTTCTTGAGCAGGTTTCATTCCACTTTTTAACTTGAAGTTTTTGTTGTTTTTTTTTTAATGTAGACTATTTATAGTCAAATTAATACTTAAATGTGTGGGTTAGATAGAATTAATTAGAAACTCAATTTTTAATAATTATAGTTTATTTAGTTTTACTAAACTAAATTGTGATGCATGAAAATATAAAATAGCAGCCATGAAAGAATAATTTTTGAGAAGTGACTTGATGTCCAAATTGAAAGAAAACTTTTAAAGTAGATTGTGAAGCATGAGATGTGTGTGTTCTGTTATTGTGAAGAGGCAATGGATTTAAATTTGATATGATGCAAGTTTAGGATGATTACTTGTAGTTTAAATTGACGAGCGTAATGGCTGTTACTGAAGAAGCAAAGGAATGTGAGTACAACCTATGAGTGGAGCATAAAAATAAGTAACGTTGTATTATAGAATGGGTAGATTTAAGAAATCAAAAGGATTGTTTAGTATTTGTCAGTAACCTGGCTCGCTTTATATTGAAAAAGAGTTTTGTGTGAGATATGCTTACAGGATTCTATGTAAGTATGTAGTACAATTTTTCCTGGTAGTAATGGAAGATGTTTTGATGATGAAACAGGATAAAGTTTCTATGGATAGTTTTATCAGGAAGAATATCTATACTAGTAAGGGCAGCATTTCAGAATGTTAAAAGGGTTTACTGCAGCAGTAGGAATGCTCGCCTGGTGGAACTGGGTTGTTTGTGGGGAGGCAACATTTAATTTATTCTACTTTTTTTTTTTTTTTAGAAAAAAAACCCTTGTATTTCCTTAACAACATTCTCACTGATGTGAATGAAGTATATCAGTTTTTGTATAATATGTTGAAAGATACTTCTTCTGAAAACCACTTTTTGTCAATTCTACAACACTTCCTTCTCATCAGGAATGATTACTATGTCCGGTAAGAGTTTGATTTTTGGAGGTGGAAGAGGAAACAATAGAAATTGAGTTTCTCATGATTGTGCATCAATAGTTGCTCTGAAGCTGATGCGTAACATATTTGCCTTTCTAGCCAGGGTTAATTTTAATAAGATCACGTTAAGTATAAGAATGCTTCTTTTAAAAAAAAAACTTGAGCCTTAGTCTGTCTACCAACTTCATCCCCCAATCTGTTAATTTGTTGAGCAGTTTTTTCCTTTAGTCATGTATGATTGCTTCTTGATCTCAGCGAATTTCAAGTTAGTTGTATAGCTAATAATTCAGAATTTTCCAGATAACTTGTACTTCCTGTTTCCAGTGTAAACTTTTTACTGTATGTATACCTCATTATAAGTGTTAAAGTACTATGTATATAATGTTTAAGAATTATTTTTTGTTGTAAAACAGCTATAAAAACAATTGATGTTCAAGATAAAATGTAGAAGTTAAATTTAACCTGTGAAGTCTTCAATTTACATAAATGCGTGTGTATACACACACACACATATATATGTATGTATATACATATACATACACACACGCGTATGCATATAAAATATTTATTTGGAAGTTTAGAATATCATCAGTCTAGACATGAACGTTTCCTACTTTGTGAGATTAAGAAGCATAGTACCCTGCACTGGTTAGAAGTAGTAATTCTGAGCATAGAATCCTTTACTGTCAGAGGTTCTTGATACTGTTGAGAAGTATATTGAGCAATTCAGGTAACAGTAAAATAATATTGTTAGTAGTTGAATATCAATATTTTTTCAAGTGGTGGAATTCAATGTATTAAGAATATGCTAAAGAACTGTTGCAGCACGTATCGAAAATGCTAAAGCAGTCATTGTTCTAACAGTGCTTTATTAGTCCCACCTCGATGCACAAATTATTGTTCATGTTCTTATCTTGTATAATGTGTGCTTTTTTTTTTTTCCTGTTCCTCAGACCTCAGTATTACAAGATAATTGAGGAATGTGTATCACAGATAGTATTGCACAGCAGTGGCATGGACCCAGATTTTAGTTGCAGAGGAAGAATGGACGTAGATTTTACTCACCTTATTGGTTTGTATACTACAAGCAATTTTATGGTGTCTTACTAAAGTGTTTTTTTCAGTTTTCTAGAAACTTCAGGTGTATTTGTAGAAAAGGCTAGATCAAGTTCTGTAGCCTTGAATAAATGACTCAGAAAAATTCCTTTCTCCATTGCTGTACTGAATGTATATCTTTATTTGATAGTCTTAGTAACTGAAAATCTCTTGTTCATAAACTTTTTGAATTTCAGGTGTGTAACAGATGTCAATTATATTAATATTACTGTTAATGGATTGTAAATAGTTGTATGGTTAATTCTAAGAATGTTTTCCAAGTAATTGAGGTTATTTAAGTTAAAGCAGTAAGTTAGCATCTATGGTCACTCAATAATTTATGTGACATGGGAAAGAAATAGCTGAATAAATACCATGTAATTCAAATGCAAGGTATTAACATCAAAAAAAGTGTTGTTTTATAAAAGGAAAATGTATAATAGAAGGAAGTAGTTATTCCTTGAGAACATCTTAATTTAAGAAAGTGTTTTTTTTTTGTTGTTGTTGTTGTTACAGTAAAATGAACTGAGAAAAGATGTTGTATGTGTTGACATTACCTTCTAACAAGTATCTTGCCTATCTACAAAAGTGCATCAGTGTATCCATCATTTTATTCTATCATGACTAGGAACCTGATCACTTGACCTTAACTTGAGATCACTTCACTGACTTACTAGTTTTAGGAATAAGTGGTTTGTGTATCTGCCAATTCCTACCTATAATCTAGTTTTGTTTACATTGCTTATAAAATGTTTGTTCTTTAGCATCTGTGAAAAGCCAGCAGAAGTGCTTTGTACCACGGTTGAGTAAAGAAATCTGAGCTTTACAATCAGACCAAATTGTCTTCACCTCTGAACTTTATTAAAATGATATTTTTGATTTTGTATTCTTAATCTTAAAAGGGCTGAATTCTGAATTGAAACCTCAGTTTCAATTTTGTTTCATACTGGTGTAAAAATCCTTTTTCATCACTCATTTAGGAGTAAGATTGAGCTGAAGGAGGAGGGCAAAAATGATTACATGCAAACTCAAATCTGTTAGAGACAGAACAACTGTGATGATTCATCTTTAACTTTATTGGTCACATCTTTTATTTAACCACTTCTTTTTTTATCATCAAAGATTTTGCTCGTAAAAATAATTCATCAAATGTTTGGACCCATCAGCCTAGTAATTCATTATAGTTTTTTCTCTTGATTTTGTGTCATGAGGTAATTATGTTAAGGAAAGGACCTCATAATTATGATGTTTAATCTGACTTCTGTTTGGTGATTTATTTAACTTTCAGATGCAAGTGTAGACAAAACTAAAGTAGAAGAGAGTGAGAAAAAAGCAGCCGAATTTTCCAAGAAAGTAAGTACTGGTTGCCACTCTTCTGAAGCAGTGGAACAGATACCTAACAAGAATACTGTAGGCTTGTTTTACAGTAGAATCTTAGTGGAAACTTGGAAATAATGAATACCATAGGATAGATGTTCTTCCATAGTTGAGAGTTCTGCAGGCCTTTCTGTGCAATGCTCTGATTCTGACTTCCCCTGAAATCAAAAGCAGAAGAATACAATTAACTGCAAATATTATTTGGTTGAATTCATCTACTGTACATAACTGATGGGGAAAAAATTTCTGCTTGATGTTATTTGAGTAAAGTTTATATATAGTATATATGTAAAGTACATATATAGTATATATATAAAGTGTGTGTGAGAGGAGGGAATGTGACAATCTAGTCTAGTGGCTGCTTTCCCTGCCCTCATCAGGGGTTTGAAACTAGGTGACCCTTAAGGGTCCTGCTATCTACAGCCATGCTGTGAGTCTGTGCTTTATAACTCTTCATCTAGCACAGGCTTAGGACCTGAGAAAGCTTATCTGAAGGCAGAGTGTTGACAAAAATGGACAAATATCTCTGTGGTTGTTAATTTCACAGTTTGATGAGGAGTTCATAGCTAGACAAGAGGCACAAGCATCACTTCAGAAACGAGAGGAGAAAATCAAAGAACTTGAAACAGAAATCAAACGATTACGAAGCCAGGTAATAAAACTGAGTTGGAGTAAGTTTTTCAATCGAAAACTATTTGTATAGAATTAAGAGTAAAATGCTTTAGAGGATATTGTCTCTATGGAATTTGAAATGTATGTTATAGTTGTAATTGTTTGTTTTTAAGCTAGTTTTCAAATAGTAGTTTGTTCAAGCTATCTCCTTTACTGAGAAGAAATTTCCCTAGTTTGACTTTTTTTCTCCAGGTAGTTGATAATGCTTAAACATCACTACTTCTATACGTTTTGCAGAAAGTGTTTGTTTCAGAAGGCTGTGATTGTTTTGCATGTATAATATAAATATTTTTCAGAATGGGCATGCATGTGGAGTCTGATAACGCCCCCTTCTTGAACTTCTGAAAGATTGATACAGTAGTTTTGTAAAATCTCATAGGTAAACGTAACATAAATGAAAGATCTTGGGGAAGGGAAAGTGATGCTGAATTTCAGCAAAGCTGATTTTACTTGCATTCATTTCTTGATTAAATTTTGCTCACAAGCACCAAAAATGTCCTAATTATCTATCGAGGATCACTTATGAGGCAGAAAGCAAGAGATGCTGTGTGTTATGCTGTCAACACCTTTATTGGGTGGTTCTTGTTCAATGAGTTGGCCTATAGGAACCAGCCTTTGGTACCAGCAGTTGCTATGGTTTGACAGTTTTGCCTCACTGATTTATTTCCTACTCCTTGAGTCTTACGCAGGGTCTATCAGTTGCCTTTTCTTCTGATTGGAGCAATCCTAATGACTATCATTGCACGTCATATTTGCATAATGGGAGGAATTTTGTATGTTATTTTATAACCTGTTTGCCTCCTTCTTCTGGTGAGCATGCTGGTCTTCTGCTGCCATTACTGCCATTATCTGTGATTATCAGAGCACAGGCTTTCTTATTTTAATATGAACATGTTACACTGCTTTTAACAGATGTATTGTTGTTTGTTGTCTTCTTGGTTATCAACATAAGTCATTCTTGTAACCTCTGGTCCCTTATGGTTTTTATTGCTGTTGTCATACAAACTTATATTCGTAATTAATTAATACGTATTTTAGCATTTGTTACAAATCTCTATAAGAAAGTGAAAAGTTTTTTTTTTGGCCTAATCAGTTATTAAACCAGCTATGTTGTTGTTAACAGAGTTGAAATTACCTAGATATCACAGCCCATTCATAATAATGGTACAATTAAAAGTCATATACCTTAATTTTCTACTATGTTGTTTTCTCTTTAGTGTTAAGCTTCCTGTTTCCATTCTCAACTCATTTATAAAATAGTGGCATTCATTTTTTAGGTGAACTCAGATTTACCTCTAACCATTACTTCCATTAAACTAGAAACAGTAAGTAAGTGTGTAGTGAAGGAGTATGAAAATTTAAATTCCGTGAATTCCATGTATTAGGTAAGGTTTTTGTGACAGAACATCAGCATACTTGGTTCAAATTCATATAAAAACTCTTTCCCTCCTCAGATGAAAGAAAAAATTTTGCTCTATTAAATTTCAGGTTCCTCCAGTGAGTGTGAATGTGCCACCTTCTTCTGCAGCATCTGTGCTACCTGGTGGAACAGTACCACCTTCCTCGCCTCCTCTATCCAGTGGAGTGGTTCCTCTGCCGCCACCACCAGCACTACCTGGAGGATCCACAATTCCTCCGCCGCTGCCTGGTGGAACAGTAATTCCTCCGCCGCCTCCGCTGCCTGGTGGAGAAGGCGGAATTCCTCCGCCGCCTCCGCTGCCTGGTGGAACAGGCGGAATTCCTCCGCCGCCTCCGCTGCCTGGTGGAACAGGCGGAATTCCTCCGCCGCCTCCGCTGCCTGGTGGAACAGGCGGAATTCCTCCGCCGCCTCCGCTGCCTGGTGGAGCGGGCTTAATTCCTCCGCCGCCACCGCTGCCTGGTGGAGCGGGCTTAATTCCTCCTCCGCCACCACTGCCTGGTGGAGCAGGCTTAATTCCTCCGCCGCCGCCGCTGCCTGGTGGAGC
>PPHD01010752.1:6121-19388 GCA_002909625.1 Bambusicola thoracicus | reverse complement strand
AGAGTATCTGAATGTTAAAGCTTTGAATTTTAATTACTTACTCCCAGGTTCGTTTGTGATCCCTCAGGTGTTGGCTGGGCAACAGCAAAGAATTGGAAAAAATAAACAAAATTATTTTGTAATTCCTGCTGTGGGGAACAAAACATATTGAGAAGGCTTCCAATTTTCTCTTCTTATCTTGTTTAGATTTATTCTTCATTAATATACTTATAAGAAAGTATCCACATGCAAAGAAAAAAGATTCTGGAAGATTACAGGCAGCTGCAGTGAATAATTGTTCTGTGAATTTGACTTTTTTTTTTTTTTAATAATAATATGAAAGTTCCTATTGTGTTTCTCTCACAATGAAGAATATCACTATAATTACAAAAGGGAGAATAACATGTAAAAAAATAGCATAAGGTCTAACGCTTTCATCAGATTACCAATTACATGTATATATTAAATCTGATGTTTTGTTTATTTTATATGCACTTAAATAGAGAAGACATTAGTAGATCTGATAAAAATTCTGCAACTCACAGTAATTTGTTCCTATCTCAATAGTTACCCATATAATAATAACTATATATCTGACTGGTTTCCTTCTTTCCTGATTTTTTTTAATAAGATGAATGATCTTAACAGAGGAACTTCATCTTAAGAAACTGAGCCTGGAAACTAAGCATGGAAGCAGTGAATAGCTTTGCTTGCTCACATGAAGACAATCGACTTCACATCCCCAAGCCCTACAACAGTTTAATAACATGAATTTTTAAAAGTGTCTTTTTGTTAAAGATAAGTATCTGGGATTCAGATTTGGATGAGTAATCTTTACAATATGAAAACTCGTTTGTGACATTTCACAGATGAACTAAATGGTTTCGTAAGTTTCTGATGAACCTTTGTATGTGGAAAATTGGGCCATCCAAATCAGAAGAGTTAGACATTCAGCACTCTAAGAACTGGAATTAATATTTTCATGTTTTCCATGACATACACACAGCACACGTACATCTGTTTTAAACAGCTCAATTATCAGTTAGAGTACTCTTGCAAATTAACTTGCACACAAGGAAATGACAGTATGCAATGTAAGTAATTGTGATCATATAACGCTCTTCAGCATAATTCAAGATGAGTCTCAAATTGCACTAAACACTTTAAAGAAAATGTAAATGACAGTTTATATACTACGGATAAAAAACACATTCAAATACGTTGAGTGAAATACTAAGCAGAAAATGAACGTATTTAAGTTGGACTATTCAACTGTGGTACAGGTTATAAAACAGTTAAAGACACTACTTTACTGCATTTAAAGGACTGGTAATGTTAAATACTTTAGATTCCAGTTCTATTAAGCTCATGGTTAAGGTTTCCTCATTAGAAGATCCAGGCCTTATGAACTGTAACAGCACAAGTCATTTTTTGCTACTGCACTCATTGAGGGTCCCTGTTCAAGCAGTATATTCAGTTATGTACTCAAGTATGGACTTCTGCTCACTGCTTCCCCCAGTAAATAGCAATTTTGTGCAATACAATATTTTAAGGAAATTAAAATATTAAAGTGCATTAAGAATGGATGAAGAATAAGCCAGGCTTGTATCATCTATTTTGTTTCTAAACCCAATGTCTTTTAAATTGAGACAATATGTTGGTTACTGCAGTCACTGATGTTGGAATTCAGTGACCTGAGAGACAGGCCTTATAAGCACTATCTTATTTATAATGGAAAATGCATTGCACCAAGAGTAGCCACGATGCATTCAAATACCCAAGCTACAATTACTGAGACATCTTATGAATTTGTAATTCATAAGAGGATGATTTATGAAAATTCAAGACATCAGCAGGTCTTATGTAGGTTACTTGTAAATATGACTTTCAAAATTAATACATATGCTTTTTAGAAGAATGAGAATCTTCTCAGGAAAAGGATGATGACATATACAATTTAACCTCAACATCAACTGCTGAGGAACTATTTGGGGGTAACAAAATACAATTTCAAACATTTTAGAGAGTGTATTCAAATGGCAATTACTTCTACTGTTACTTATAAAATGCCCTCCTTATCCAGCATGGGATAGACCCACCACACTCACCCCAAAATGACAAAAATAACTTCCAGAATATGTTGCATTCAAGCAAAACTTCTATTCCAATGACAACAGAATGAACTGCAGATGTAACAGTATTAACCCTAATTACAAGTATCTAAGACAACAAAGGTAGCAGTTTAAAATGGATTATCCTAAAGGATGGATAATGTCCATCACACATGTGATATCCATCTATTTCATTCATGAGAAATTATGTACAAAAACAAAACAGGACAACTTTGCAAAGGAAAGGATTGTGATATTACAGAATACAGACAGATGGGGTCCCCGAGCATGCCCCACACCAAGGGGCACCATGTAAAGCTCATCTGGAAATCAACTTTTGAAGCTATAACAGCATCTGCTGTGCCACGTCTTCAATGCCTACACTTCTGTCTAATCTTACAGCTGCATAATCCTTACTTCTACAACATTAACTTCCGATTGTGAATATACTGGTTTGAGAAAAATAAAAATGTTCCTGACGCTGACAGTTGCTGAAGAAGTCACAGATAATAGCAAAAATCTTTTTATTACCAATTTTAATAGGTACCGAATTCTTTTATTTCCTTGGTTTTATTGATCCTCCGGAAATGTGAGCAGAGGATAGGAATTCTATTAAAATTCTTCCAATCACCAATTTTTGCCTATATCTAGAGCATGAGGAAATTTTATGCATCTTTTTATGTTTATGACTGAACAACTAAATTAGGAGGAATAAACAGTGGGAAAACACATTACAAGTTTTTGAAATGTTTTGCATTCTGTAGAGCCTTTAATAAAAACACCAGCTGGAAATAAGAGTAAGTTCCTAGGAGAAATGGTAAATGCTAAAGATAAGATCTTTTTCAATCTCATGACTTCTTCTCTCTTTAGCACTTGTTTCCTATTTTCTTTTTCCTTTTTTTTTTTTTTTTTTTTTGTATATAAATTCTTGAATTATTTTTTCCTCATATATATTCTCTTCTTAAAATTCAGATGTGTTTAAAAAATGAAACAAAACCTTAACAATTCTATTTCCAGCAAGCATTTGTCAGCACACTAGCTCAGTTCCAAATTGCTCTAAAAGTGTTATTTAAGGAGCAATAAGAAGTTCTTATTCATGCAGAAATGCTTTTTCGTTATTCTTACTTGTCGGCTACCAACATGAATTCCAGTATTTTCTGCATACTACTGTTAATTTGTGCTGTTCCTTCCCTTTATGGCAGCAATCAATGAGTACTTATCAATAGTTATAAGAAAGAATCCCATTTAAAAATGGCAAATCATATTACGTTTCTATACGATCCTTGATCTTTTGCCAGCACGTCTGATCCATTTCCAGAGTACATGAGCCAGGCTATGTGCCCTGGTTAATAAGTAAACAGTTCCTGTAAAACTTCTTTCTCCTACTATTTTATGCTTCCATGTCATCTGAAGAAATCCAAGTAAAATTTCCAACAGGATCTTCTTTCTTCTTGTTCCCTTTCTTTCTTTTCTCTAAGTGTTAAGTAATGTCTCAGGTCTGAAACTTTGTAAATGAACCAAATCCCACTTTGCTAGTGAAGCTTTTGGCAAGACGTTTTCCTGTGCTTTGCACAGTATGTTAATATTGTGATCAGCACATTGTAAGTCCCACCAGCACCATCTTTTACAAGTGAGAAATCTCACTTTCCCTGTTTTCTTAAAATCAGAATAGGATAATATGTGTGAGTTAGAATGGAAATCATTCTCTCATTGTTGAGTGTGGTTCTAGCACTGGTAAATATGAAGGCATATAACTGTTGTTATGATTAGTAATACAGACATACATCAACTGAGACATAGGCTATAGCTCCTAAACATTTAAAATTGATGCTAAACTTCCCAAGTGCTTAAATTAGCAAATTTTAGTCATTGTCAATTTAGTCTGCATTTGACATGATTAAAGCAAGCAAATATTGATCAGATCTCTGATCAATTAGAACCTGATCTGGGATTTACTGCTATATTTAATAGCACAGCTATTTTATACATGCAAGCTTCTGATGTGATTTCTACATGATCTGCTCTTCTGAATTTCTATCAGTACAGAGACAGATCTACCTGTTCTAAGCCTGGTGGTGATACAGCACCAGAGACTCCTATCAGCTCAACACAGCAAACATGCAATAGTGTCATAGCCAGAATACGGTGAGATACAATCGAAGAACTGCATTGTCCAGCTCTGCACAAGATACCTCTCAGCCAAATCTGGCTGCTTTTCCAGTCCTGTTGATGAAATGAAAAAGCAAAATTGGACCGTGAGCCCACACTGTAAGTTTGTTTGCAAGGTATTTCTTTCAGATGACTGCTTCTAAGATCAGAGCTGGGTCATGATTTTCCCCACTGGTATCATGGCATTTCAGCAATTTGTAAATGTCCAATTTATATCAAAATATTATGGTGATGACTTTTGCTAATTTAAAAGGATTTATAAAAGAATGTGGAACACTTTGTTGATATAAAATAAAGCAAAGATCAACAGATCAGAGAAGGATCTGAGCAGAGCGAGCAACAATCAGGCTATAAATGTCAGAGCTGAGCAATTTCCATGCAAATAATGTAAAGCTGCCATGGGCAAAAGCTCCAGATTTGAAGCGTCAGACCAGTGCTGCATGACTGTGCTCCAGTCCCAATGCCACGCAGCAGAGAGCAGCTGGCACTGTGCTTGGCAGACACCGTTACAGCTATGCCTTTACAGATAGTTGCTCCACCACAAAGGAAAGCTTAGCCCTTCAGAGGGACTTCCCCACCTCACACTTCTTCCCAGGCTGAAGAGTTCACGTAGGAACTCCTACTCAACAGCAAAATGCAAGAAGTTCTATTTTTTTTGGTGTTGCACCTTTCCCCCCCCCCATTTAATTTCTAACTTTGTCTGTCAAGTAGGGAACAAGGAAGTAATGAAGGCAGTCAAGGTCTCACTTAATGAGAGTATTTGAAAGTCTGTCCATCTATTTAAGTACGTAAATGGAGAGCAAACTTTTTGGAAAAACTGCCTTGCCATCCCTGGGCACAATGTCCTGGTGTCTCTGGCTAGCAATAATTACATAGAAAATCTCAGATTCAACAAGAGAGCACCTTTCATGAGTCTGAAATTCATGAACACAATAACAGCTCCTCTTCAACGTATTGTTTCCTATGTGAAACATTACTGTAATTTTGGCTGATCTGTAAAATCTCTTTTTGAACCATGACACACATGGAAGTATTACAAGCTTCTTCTCTTGTTCAAAGTAACAAGAGTCTTTTGGCATTTAAAGCATCTACTGAAACAACAAGAATTTGTATATGCATATGCATAAATTGTCCCTGGGAAACTAGAAGAGGGACGAGCCACCAGCATCAAGCTGCAGCACTGCCTGTGGCTTTCACATCAAGCACAACTTCATATTAAAAATGTTACTCTACAGAGAAAAAGCAGCTTGACCACCAAAGCCCCTAGTTGTACATATTTCTATTCTGAAACAGGAAATAAATTGTTTAGAAATTACTGCAGAAGGGAAAATTGTTTTACGCATTTATCCGGAACTTCTTGTGCCGGTCATCCATACAGGGAAAGAAGTTTTCTTTTTTGGTACAACACTTGATATAAAGTTCTATGTGAGGATTTTCTTTCCCATCCATCCCTGACTATGAGAACGGTCTCTCCTGAGGTTAAGCTGGGCTGTATGATGCCTGTGAAAGGTTCGTTACAGCTTACTATTGCATCCCACTGGTACATCCTCCCTCCCTCACCCGAAGAAGCAGCTGTACCATCAAACTGAACCTATAGCTAGCAAGGATTAATGTCACAGACAAGTAAAACATGATTTTGTTTTCATGTGACCAATAGTGCATATATTCCTTAGAATCACAGCAGAGTCCAAAGGGATATTTCATGCAGTTGAAACAAGCAACTCATGCAAACCATCTGCAGCATAACCACATGACAGACCCAGTGGTGATTTCATAGTTGCCAGTAAAACAAACTCAGATTCTTCCCAGAGAGACAAATGCTACTGCAAAAACAAAGCAGAACATTTCACGGCTTAGCATGTGAGTCTTCTGATAGCTGACCAGGAGAAAAGGAGAATAAAATAACAAAGAAACTAAAACAAATTAGGAAAGTAAACAAACAAAACACCTGAAAAGAAAAACTGATGCACAAAATAAAAACTTTAGCTGCATAATATCCTGCTTTGTCTTTAGCTAGTACAGTTATGTGTTGTAGGAGACAATGCAGTAAATGCACAAATGCCAAATACAGCACTTTGTAGCTCCAGCTATGAAATTCATACCATGCAAAATAATAATGGAATTTGGAAATAAGTACTACATTCCTTTGGTGAAGATTTTTTTTTATGGTATCAAAATACATATTCTTTAAATTCCCTTTGGGCCAATACTGATATCTATGAAGCAAGTGACTGACAGTTCCTTACTTGGATGCCTACATAATACAGAAAGTTCCCTTTTTCAGGTTTCTGTAACTACAAATAGAGGAAAACCTTTCTACGCAGAACCACACAGTTCCAGATGAAGCTATGTTGTAGCAGCTTACACCTTTGAGGCATGGGCTGTCAACAAAGCCAGCAGCCATTTAACAAATTAAACTAAATATAAGCAATTACATAATTACACACAAAATACAAAGGATCATCTGAAACGGCAAATGGCTTTCTTCTGGACTCTGCAAGCTCATGAAGGTAACAACACCCTTAACAACATGGATTATTACATTATAGCATCTGTGTTCATGAAATCTTTGGGATTTACATATTTTCACATACTGAATTTTCAGTCTAATAAAGGAAGTTGTCTTTCCCTAAAAAAACTCTTACAGACATCAGTCAAAATACTTTTTTTTTTTTTTTTTTTTTTTTTTTTTTACTGTGGTTCATGAATAAATTGCAAAAAGAAGAGGGGGATCATTTTCACTGCATATTCTCATATTCCACAGAAACACCGACATTAAACATTTTGTCCTCCATACAGCAATAAAAAGGGTGAAAGAGCCTTAACTTAGAGAATACTTGACTTAGACATCTCTGAATTGCTGCCTTAATATTTGTGTTCCTCTGCTGTCCCTCAGCATACATACAGCCAATAACATAAGCTGCCTATCTTTGGAACATCAACTGAAATCCTAAATTTAGATTCTATGACCACCTGCACTGCCCCTATCATATCCCTTTTCCTCAGTGTTCACAGTAAGTCCAGAAAGAGAGGTTAAGACAGTATGGCACTTGGGCACAAACAGTATCGACCACAGGAAGTACATTCTAATAGCAAGTCCTGCATTCAAATGCCTTTGTTAGGCTCATTTTTTAGCGAAGCAATAAAACACACTCCTTCATTCTTGGAAATCTGTGTGTTCTCAGTTGCTATTTCAAATTAACCTAGATATGGAGATTAAACAACCATTTGGGGGAGAAGTGATAATCAGAGGGAAATAACACTGTCTAGTGTTTCGCAGCCAGAGTGGCTTTGCTGAGGATTAAGTCTACGGCACCAAAAATGGAGATGACTCTTAGAAATAAGAAATGAAACCATCTATTTTCTGTGACCTCCTACAATAAACAAGGCTTGAGCACAGCAGCTGTGAGAATCCCCTGCATATGTTAGCTGATGGCGATCCAGGGCTGACTTGATTTCAGGCTGCATCCCTAGTGAACAACTGAAAAGCTGGCTTATTCATTTTGTGGCCTTATTCCAGTTGCCAAGGTTTATCTCCCCAGTCTTGCAATCATTTGTGTACACAGCTCTACGTAGGAAGTCCTGAATAAAATTCCCTTCATTGCCACGAAGCCTAGTTAAGTGCTGAGATTCTACTTGTGCAGCCGTCCCTCATTTTCCACCCCATGGGGTTCACATGCCACTGTGTACCTCTGCTCTGAGGAACGGCTAGCTGCCTCTTGCTGGCTCCCTTTGGGGATGTGCTTAAATGTGGCGCTAAGCTGGGGAATCAGGGGAAACTGTGGTATTGCAGGGAGCAAGTGCACACGAAGAAAGCTGAAAGAACTGAAAATTGCCTGCACACACAAAGAAGCTGCAATTTTACATAGAAACAACTGAGGGAATACAAAGGAAAAATAATCTGAGGTCCGAAAAGTTGTCACTACTTCTGGGAAGCAAAGATTCCAAGCAGAAGTGATTGCAGAAGTCAGTTCAGACCACACATCCAGACCCAGAGGCGGAGGAGGTGCCACCTTCGCCAGGTCTCAGCCAAAGGCGGACAATGCATGAGGCTGCCTGCTCTCCCTGCACCAGCTTATGGTGGCTTCCATCTTGGAGACAGCTTCCTGCCTCACTTTTAGTGCTTGGAGGGTCTGAGAGCACTCACTCACAGTCGCGTAGATAGAATGTTGTTGTTTATATAAATTCCAGCTTACTTTAAAAATCTGCAACTCTCTTACGTTGATAAGCCGAATGTATCCCTTCACGGCTACCTTGATTTCCGTGTTACTTAAAAGAAATGCTTGTAATAAGATCTTAAGTTAATTTGTAGAGCTTTTTAGTGATTATTTTTTTAAACTGTTTTTCAAAAGAGCACAGGAATAATCAAAGCAGAAATAATGAGTCAAATCAGCAAACGTAGTAATTTCTATGTGTAAAACAGTTTCAAATCAGAAATTGAAGTTATATTTATACTAATGACAACCTTAACATCCTAACAGGCTCCAATTTTTGCATAAAAATGATACATTTTAAACATCCAAAAGCTTGATGGGAATTTTATACTCTGTTTATGTTAAACCAAAAAAGTGAACTTAAAGTAATCATGTAAATTGAATGATAATAAGAGTTCTTTTATATTTTTAGACTACTTCAAATGAATAATTTAAAAGGCATCAAGCAAAATATTTTATTAACATAAAGTTAATGGTATATTTTTTTATAGTATCTGATTTTCAAAAAAATTGTAGCAAGGCATTATCATAATCAGCTCATGTCAGTAGTATGCTATTCCACATGCTCTTGCTTTTGAGTAGCACTAATGTACTCCATGACACATGCATTAAGTCTGAACATTATCCCTCGCTATGACTACTATCTTTAGTAGAATACTTGTGATTTGTTAACCTTTACATTAACCTAAAACAAAGACGACCTTGCTCCATGAATGGAAATTCTGCTAGGATGTACTCCAATGACAAAATCAAGGGCACCGCAGCAGAAAATTCCATCATTCCCAAACAAAAAGAGAAAAAATGAAATGTATCAGGCAGCCTACACGTCAAAAAGAAGAAATGGGAAGATCCCCTTGAATAACAGTATATTGTGATAAACCAAGACAATTACAGAACATTAGTGGCTTCCTCTTCACCATTTGGCTAGAATTGGAAAAAACCACCTTATTCACTGTCAGCTATGGAACAGGGCAGATGATCCTAGCTACTGTTAAGTGTGGAAGCCTTCCGTAGGAAGGCCACAACTTGAACTAGGACTCCAGATTCAGCAGTGAAGACCATACAAAACCAAGTATTTCCCTGGCTTGCCATGTTCAGCTTCTGTACGGAGATGAAGGTCAAGACACCTCCTGCCTATGCTGCAGGAGTGGGTTTGTAAAGCCTTGCAAAACTTTTATTAAAATCAAAATTAAA
Source organism: Bambusicola thoracicus (assembly GCA_002909625.1). NCBI lineage: Eukaryota > Metazoa > Chordata > Aves > Galliformes > Phasianidae > Bambusicola > Bambusicola thoracicus. The sequence goes on along the minus strand of PPHD01010752.1, from coordinate 9,721 downwards.
ACCTCTCACACTTCAATTTTTATTTGTTATTATATTACATCTGATTTTTTTTTCTTTTTTTTCCCCCACCTGAGAAATAGGGTTGCCATTTTTATTTCTTCTTCTATCGTCTCTGATAATGGGCACCTATAAAATGGGCACCTGTTCTATCCAGCAAACTCACCGATAATCAGTGTAAAACTGACCTTCATTTCTCTGTGATTGCACTGTGTAATGTCCACTCATTCATTATATATTCAAAAAACACTCTCAATCATTAACACTGATGATAAATATACCACCATTTAGAACTGGATGGAGCACTGCCATTGGCTTTGCTGTAAATAAACAGAGAGCTGAAGTAAGTCATGTAATATAATGAAAGACTGAGCAATTCCAGACTTAGGCCTGTGGAAACAAAGTTGGCATGTTTAATTACCCTTATCAAAGGACTTGATACTTTGATAATATACTGTGTAAAAATGCTGTAACATTTGAGAATAGCTTGAATTAAAAATTCCAATTGATAGTTTGTGAAAATAAAATATAAAAAGGCTATGAGGGTGAATATGTAGCCTCATGAGTCTTCTTCAGTACTTCAGTGTCTTAATAATCACCCAGTAAACATTTGAAGCCCCCAAAATGTTCAAATGATTAATTTAAAAAAGAAACAAAGCGAGGAGATTTTTGAATGTGGAGTCCTATGACAAACTTCAAAGATCCCTTGAAAAGAGAACACTTTGTGATGGAAATATTTTTCCTCGGGGGTTTTCTATCACCATTTGAAATTTTATATGCTTTCTCCGCAATGTTTTGCCCATTATATTACTGTCATTTCTACAGCTGCAAGAAAATTATTAAAAGATGAGAAGATGAAGAAAACTAACAAAATTGCTTGGTCTCGCAAGTTATGAATTGAGGGAATACATTATATGTTTTCAGTCAAAAGGAAAAATTAACAGTCTGTAAGGAAGGCTTCATAAAATTTAAGGTATTAAACTGTTAAAATCACACTCTAATTTTTATTTCAAATTATGAATGACACACAAAAGACTTTGTATTTATTAAGCACTCCTAGATGTACACTGCAGCTCCACATGGAGTTCCAAATCTCTGGGCACTAAAATTTATCCTGTGAAAGACTTAGCTCAAAACCTAATCATTTTTTGAAACATTCCACTTATATTTTGCAATCTCCAAGGACTCTGCTCTGTAGAAACTGCACTTCCCTAAATGTACGTCTTTTGTTTGTGTATATGCACATGCTTGCCTTAAAAACATCCCTACAAGAATGTAATATATAGACACACAAAACCGGACACATCACTTAGTTCTACTATTCCCTGTTACAGAGCTCAGGAAAAACAAAACAAAACAAAACAAATCAACAAACACATAAATCAGAACAAACAAACAAACAAACCTACATCCACCTTGTTCTAATGTTATTTTGATGGCAAGCAAAGTGGTTTAAAAGACTTCTTGATATTTTAAATACTTGAACTAATAGAATCTACTCCAAAATCCTGCTCAGTCTATCAGTAAATTTCCATTGATACCTTAATAAAATGAAAATAAAATACAATGAAATTTGTATCATTTCTGAAGCTGAGGACATTCCTATTACAGTCATGTCAGATTTTTTTTTTCTTTTTCTAATCCAATGATGTGTTACATTAACATCAATTAATCACTGAAAAGAACTACCAAATGAATTTGTACATTCTAATTTTTGAAAGTCTTTAAATTCAGATTGAACAGATTTTTAAAATACACCATTCATAAAAATAAGTCATTCTTCTTACGCAGGAGTAATTAGATGAAGACTTATCTCTGTACCCAGATCTAGAAATCAGATTATGTGACCTTTCTACCTTTCTGACATAAATTTGGATATCTGACTCCATCAAAATGATGAGCATCCATGGAGAAAAGCAAAGCACAAAGATATATCATCATTCACCACATCTTCTGCACTGTGGTGGCACATACGTTAATTTGTGAAGCACAGATCAACAGGAAGGTAATGAAAGGACTGTGATGACTGGGGAAGCTGGTTCTGCTCAACCAGAGGACAGTGGGGAGCTATTAACTTTCTGAAAATGCTGATAACACCGCTGTGGACCAAGGTGGGAGTCTTTAACACATTCTGAAGATGGCTGTGAACATTTCAGAATGATTCAACTCAAAAAAAAAAAAAAAAAAAAAAAAAACAACCAACGGACACATGATTTATTTAAAGCTGTAAATGTCAGAAGTCAAGCTGTACACTTAGAACTGGGTGTCAGTGACACTCATGGTAGATGCTGAGGGAAAACTTTCACCATTTTTTACCAAACTGCTGAAAACAGAACTCCATATAGAAAAAATCCACTTTCATTTTACGGCTCTAAAATTCTGGTATTTTACAAAGTTCAGAAGGGATATATTTGTTCTCAGGGCCAGGCAAATAGCTAATATATTTGTACATATATATATATATGTATGTACGTATATTCCCATTTACATCTTCTGTATTTTATAAAAACTATTACAAGAATGACAACATTTGCAAGTCATTTAATTCTCTTTTCATTTGTTATAATAACAGCACTCTCACAATCATAGAACAATAGAATCACATGGTTGGAAAGGACCTACAAAATCATCTAGTCCAACTGTCCTCCCATCACCATCACAGGCCACTAAACCATAACTCGTGGCTCCTCATCCAGATGCCTCGTGAACACTATCAGGGACGGCAACTCCACCACCTCCCCGGGCAGCCATTCCAGTGCCTGACCACTCTCTGAGACATTTTTTTTTTCCTTATGTCTAATCTAAATCTCCCATGGCACAACTTAATATTTAAATTTTAACTTAATATTTAAATCTAATTTCATTACGGTGTACCCAAACTGAAACCACCCAATCACTGAGCTGAAAATAACTTTCAGTACATGTATCTAATTATGGACACATCATCTTGTTGTTAACACTGCTGTTAAGTTAATAACAGCAGGCTCAGGGAATCACAGCCTTGCATGTCTCCTTTCAGCCCTACTGAAAGATGCTGCAACACTTCCATTCCCTGATTCAACAGTGGAATGTAATTCTAGAAATAGTACTAGCAGAACAATAAGGAGAAGAAGTTCCAATTATGAAACCTACTCTTGTAGCAGTTTAATATAAATGTTCCGTTGTCTATGAATGAAGAGCAACAAAGATTAGAGCCTCCTCTCCAGAAATACTGGAGAACTGACTGAATCAAACTGGTGAATGTTCACAGAACTGATTTAAGATGGGATAAAGGTTCAAAGGTTCACCAGTGTTTACTACCAGCAAAGGCATCTAGAGATATCTTGAGGATAACTAGAGGATAAAATGACTGTGACTCCTGTGCTAATGAAAACAAGGAATTAAAAGCAAAAATATACTACTNTGAATCAAACTGGTGAATGTTCACGGAACTGATTTAAGACGGGATAAAGGTTCAAAGGTTCACCAATGTTTACTACCAGCAAAGGCATGAAAACCTATTAGAGATATCTTGAGGATAACTAGAGGATAAAATGACTGTGACTCCTGTGCTAATGAAAACAAGGAATTAAAAGCAAAAATATACTACTTTTTTTTTTTTTT